>VUQK01016661.1:28201-42272 GCA_015106715.1 Bujurquina vittata
TGAGACTGCAGCAAGAAGAATGTTGCATTGTTCTTTTTGCACATTACACTAGAGTTCACACCAGTTTGTGATACAGTGCATGTATGGGAGTGCACGAAACGTCAGCAATTTTAAGAGCTAATTCCATTAGAAATAAAGTTCATTGCTTTGTGATGGGTTTGTGTGTCCTGCAGGCAGTCAAGTTTGAGCCCTACCATGACAGTGCTCTAGTCAGGTTCCTGCTGAAGAGAGCTCTGAGGGTAAGCAGACATGTGTCTGTCTGTTTTTATCTCTGCAATGCATGTGTTTCTAAACTTAGCTTAGTTGTTGCCACACATTTATTTTGTTGAAGCTAAAAAAAGAAAGTTTCACTAGCAACATACTGTACCCACAGTCTGAAAATGTCAAAATAATCAGCAACATTTATTCATTGTCTTTTTTTTCTTTTTGTTTTTCCTTTGCAGAGTAAGCGTATTGGTCATTTTCTCTTCTGGTTCCTGCGGAGTGAGATCGCCCAGTCCAAGCACTACCAGCAGAGGTACGCTGTCCTGCTGGAGGCCTACCTCAGAGGCTGTGGGGAAAATCTGCTGCAGGACTTCAAGAAGCAGGTGACATGCTCTGTTTACACATTTTACCAAAAACGTACAGTATTGTACAGTATTGTGAAAAACTGAGCCACCCTTCATACGTACTCTAAATGGTATTGAGAAGTGGTTCTTCAGGCTTTCTGAAAGTCTTTCAAACTGTCTACAGCAGATGAACAGCATCTGAAAGTCATGTTCATAAGAAATGGGGAAAAAATCCAGCAAAGACCTGACACAGGATCTGAGAGATGCATCTGGCCCTTCAGTTAAGTCACTGAAGCCTCATCAGGAATGGTCTCAGTGGAAGGCTGTCAAGAAGCCGTTCTTAAGGAAGGGAAAACAGGAAGAAAAGACTCGGGTGTGCCACATTACACAAGTAGCCTGGAAATCAGTGGCAGCAGGACTTATGAATTGATGGATCCAAATTTAGGATCATCTTTGCAAAGAATGGAACAATAAGGAGCCAACAAGGAATAGCTTGGGAATGTCCTTCAAGAAGCCTGGAGAACTATTCTTTAAGACTACTTAAAGAACTGACAAGAAAGCTGCGAAGGAGAGTTCAGGCTGTGATGAATAAAGGCAGTCATACTAAATATTGACTTTCAGATTCATTAGAATTAGCTTAAATACTGTATTTCCATGCATGTTGGCACATTTCAGTAATTTACTGCACCTGTTTCCCATTTTCGTATATACATAAATGACATGTGGTGTAAGACTTTTGCACAGTACTGTATGTGTGGATGACTGCGTGATCAGAGGACTGAGAGGTTTTTGATTTTGGCAACATTTACAGACTCTCAGTACTTGACTGCATGAACTGATGCTCTCTCTTTAAGAAGTTTACCAAAGGAATTTAACCCGCTTCCTTTTCAGCTCACCTCTGTCATCTAGTCTTGACCTTTGGCACACACCTGAACAGTGGCTTTTTGGGTATAATTGTGCTTCTGTGTCACCTTCTTTTACTTTGACAGCACTAATCTTGTGAGGGCGATATCTGTTAACAAAATACAGTCAGTGAAAAGATCTTTGACGGAAAGAATTGATGTTTCCAGGTGGATGTGACGGAGGCTCTGCAGAAAGTCACCCGTGAGATGAAGACCATGTCTGCAGACAAGTACGATGTTACACCACAAGGTGAGAGGCAGAAAATGAAAAGAAGCACTGGTGTGAACCTGCATTGGTTTTTGTTGTTTGGAAAGTAATTTAGTGGTATTTTTACTAATGATTAACTGTCATTACAAATTGGATTCTATTTGAACTCACCTGTCTAAAGTGAGTTCAACCACATCAGTGTCCATTTTCTGACAGAAATGTCAACTCATCTTATTATTTTTGATAGGCATTTGAATTTTGTATCTCTAAACTCATGGGCAGCACAGGGGTGCTGCCCATGAAGCAAGAGGGTTCCCGGCTCAGACCTGATGGCCTGTTTGTGTGGAGTTTGCGTGTTTTCCTCACTGTGACACTCCCAGTATTACAGTGTCACCCCCGCTGTCCAAAGGCATGCTAGTTAGGTTAATTGGTGGCTCAAAATTGCCTGTAGGTGTGAATGGTTTTTATGTCTGTGTTAGCCCTGCAATGTGTGTACCAAGGTATACCCCACCTCTTGCCCAATGACAGCTGGAATAGGCTCCTTCCCATCCTGAATTGGTTAAGTGGAATAGGATGGATGGATGGAATTTTAAAAACAAAGCCTTGCATGGCCCCTGCTGTTATAGCAGAATTGCTGATTCCCTGTCCCTGCATCTGCTCCATTCTCTCTGATCATCTTAAGCCTTCTCTCCTTTATGTTAGAGTGTGCATATGTTTTTAATGTGTAGATATTCAGATTATGAAGCCATTTGCACCTGGGTTTTAAAAAAGTGCTACACAAATATAATGATTCTAAAACATTCAGATCAAAGCAAAGTGTGTGTTTTTCAGTGGTGTTTCAGTTGCGTCAGAAGCTGGAGACCCTGCAGTCCTCTGGTCTGCCGGAGAGTTTCAGAGTCCCCTATGATCCAGGACTAAGAGCTGGAACCCTGCTGGTGAGGAGCAAAAACACACATACAGTGTAATAAATACTAAAATGAAAACAACTTCAGCAGCCTCGTAGCTCACATGAGAGCTTATTTCTAGCTGGAAACAAAGATGAGTCAATTTATGTTTGTGTAGATCGAGCAGTGCAAAGTGATGGCGTCTAAGAAGAAGCCGCTTTGGCTGCAGTTCAAAAGGGCAGACACCACCACTTTGTCCAAAGACCCCATAGGCATCATCTTCAAAGACGGTGATGACCTCAGACAGGATATGCTCATCCTGCAGGTGAGTAGGGACGTAGTCTTAGACAGAACTGAGCAAGTTATGGAAGATAAATACTATGCAATTTCTTCCTTTCAGATTCTGCTGATCATGGAGTCGATCTGGGAGACTGAATCGCTGGATCTCTGTCTGTTACCGTATGGCTGCATCTCCACTGGAAATAAGATAGGTCAGTTATTTACACCAGAGATACAGAAAACAGATTTGATTCTGTGGCCCTTATTTTAACCCGACAAATTCAGAAAAAGATGGCCTCCGGCTTATCATTGCTGTGGTGCTTACTCCCTTCGTCTGTCTTTATTGCGTCACTGTAGGTATGATTGAAATCGTTAAGGATGCCACCACCATCGCCAACATCCAGCAGAGTGTTGTGGGAAGCACTGGGGCATTTAAAGATGAAATCCTATATCAGTGGCTCCGGGATAAGTGTGTCAGCGAGGACAAGGTACATACTGTACCCTACCAGCTTGTGCTTCTTAATGCTTGAGCGATGGTAGCACCAAGGCAGTCTGCGGGCAGTCACCGGCTCCCCGTCTACCTGCAGAGATTGTTTGTTGTTAGATGGGGTCAGTGTCAAAAATATGTGGCGCAACCGGTCTGTGGGCCACTCTTGCTTGTGCTGTTGCTGGTCCATCAGCCAGCTGCTGAGAAGATCAAAGCTAAAACATGCAAAGAGCTGAAGTGAAACCGAAACGAAAAGTGTCCACTGCAGCCGTTGTCTGTGCTTTTCATGCAGTATTCTCTGATCTTTGATTGTTCTTTTCCGTGCTTCTCCCATTCCTGATAAACTCTGCTGTCGCTCCCTTACCCATCCCAACCCATAGGTCATTCGTTTCCAGCGACGTGCAGTTGAGGTGGGTGGAGACCTCTCTGCGTTCGCTGTCCAAACAGAAACACATGCACGGATGGACACATTTGTGGGACCATAAATTACACTTTAGTCTCATGTGTGAAGGAGGCTCCCTGCCGTTTCTGTGTTTCACGACCAGTTCTGTAGTTCATCAGTATACTTTATTACATATCACTGCTCAGTAGTTTTATTTACAGCAAGCATTGCACACAATGCGTGCAATTATGTAATGTGACGTGTTGATATTGCAGCTTTGTACTCTTTATTATATTGGCGGAAATGGCACTTGAGAGAGGAAGGAAGCGGCCGTCAGAGTTTTTCCTGTCACCGCAGCACCCACACACACTACTTTTAGCTCACACACCTGCTCTCCCACAGTCTGTGCTTTTTCCTCTTAGTGCTTTTGAAAACATTTGTCACAGTTCGTTATTACGTTCTTAAAGGTGACCTTTTACGCCTTATTTCTGTCAAAATGTTACAATAATGAATATTAAAGATGGCCAAAGTTTAAATAATGGGGTCAGTATAACAAGTAATCTCCATGAAATCAAATCTAATTTAATCTAATCTAGCTCAGTTAGCAACTCTGCTTCTGAGGCTCTTTGGGCATTTTTGTTTATTAGCAGTGACTCACAAACATACCCTCACTTTATTCTGCCACTGTATAATTATGGCTGTTCTCTTTCTTAAACACTACTGTTCTGTGTTTGAGTGAGTGTGCACACGTGGTCATGGTTTCTTTAATAGTGCGGTGCCTGTTTGCTGAGTGTGTTTGGTGAGATTATTATTTGTACAACTGACAGGTGTCTCCTAAATCCATCATATGCAGGAAATTGTAAAGCTACACTTTTGAAAAGAAAACAGCTACACGGATACACTCACTCTGAGTGTGCGCGTGCACAGTGGGCAGATTCTGTGTTGCTTTCTCAACAACTACTCATCCAAATTACAGACAGAGTGACTCGTGTCATTTGTTAAAGGAAACTAAAGACAAAAATAAATAAATGTGACAGAGAATGCATAAAATATTGTGTGTACTTTTCCATGTCTCTGCAACATTTTTAGACCATCAGAGAGATGAAATTTTGTCAAAATTAGAAATTTTGTAGGCTCTCATTTTTTCCACACCCCTTTCAAACCCCTCAAGGGTTAAGACTTGGTAAAAAGAGTTATTGAATGTCCTTGTTTTAAATGGCTGCAGTGTTAGTCTGAACTGAAAAGCTCATTAATTAAAGTTATGGGTTGAAACTAAAAAGTAGTTTGTTTGTATTGTTCTCTCTGTGTTATAGTTCCAGCAGGCCGTAGAGAGGTTTCTGTATTCCTGTGGTGGATACTGTGTGGCTACGTACGTCCTGGGTATTGGGGATCGCCATAATGACAACATCATGATCACTGAATCTGGTAATCTTACATGTGACTTCGCTTCACTGGCAGACAAACTGAAGCATATTAAGTCGTGCAGTTTGTGGTGTTTGTAAAAATGTTCTATTTCTTCAATTTAATTGAAGTTGGTAGTATTGATAAATGTCACCATACTAATAGATCTCCTTCGTGTTTCTGCAGGGAATCTGTTCCACATCGACTTTGGTCACATCCTGGGGAATTACAAAAGTTTCATGGGAATCAGTAAGGAGTGGGTTCCCTTTGTGCTCACACCAGACTTCCTGTATGTCATGGGAACATCGGGAAAAAAAAGTAGCCCCCACTTCCAGAATTTCCAGGTGCTTTTTTTTCCCATGTCAGTTCACTCAGTACAGTATACACTGGGGCAGATAAGCAGGAGCACACTTGCCCAGTAAATGAACTCAGATCATCAAAATGAGATTCACACAGAAACCAGTCAGTCATCCCTTCTCTGTGTTTCAGGATGTATGCGTGAAGGCTTACCTCGCCCTTCGACATCACACCAACCTGCTGATCATTCTTTTCTCCATGATGCTGATGACAGGTACAATCTCCTCCTTATAGCACAGCAACCAGTTATTAATAAAAATAACATCATTTTCCCAGTTAAAATCAGCTGTACCTAATTTGAGTATGACTGGCCCACCTGTGACAAGTTGTTTTAAATTGAGTTTCAGTTTTTTAGATACTGACTCCAAAGTGAAGTAAAACATTTATACTGCATTTTAATGTTTTTATACGTAACACAAGCTGTTTTTGGTCCATTAACAGGGATGCCCCAGCTGACTAGTAAGGAGGACATCGAGTACATCCGCGAGGCACTCACTGTTGGCCGTAGTGAGGATGAGGCGCAGCGCCACTTGCTGGATCAGATAGAGATCTGCAGGGAGAAGGGCTGGATGGTTCAGATTAATTGGTTTGTTCATCTGGTCCTTGGAATCAAGCAGGGTGTGGAGAAACGGTCCACTTAGGACTTTTCAAGACATATTCCAACAAAAAAGTGAGTGACTAAAGATTCTTAAAATCTGAAAGAATCTAGAATGATTTAAAATGTTTGCACAAAAAGAATTTTTAAAAGTCGCTGCAGACAAATATTTTGAGTTTTAGGCCGCAGGCATGCAGGCATAGAAACAACAGGTGGTTGTATAAAGAGGTGTACAGTTCTGCAATGAAAACCTCCCTGTGATTGCACCGGTCACTAACAGGTTGCAACGGTCGCTAGTGGTTTGGGTAAAAGATGCCAACTTATCTGAAAACACTTGGAAACTACTCACCAAGCTGTAGTGAAACTGTTAAAAGTGCAACACAAACCAGAAACAGAAAATGTTTGCCCTCAAAGTTGCGCCTTTTGAAATGTGTTGGTTGTGGTAGTCAAGTGCAGCTTTTACTTTGAAGGCGAACATTCTCTGTTTCCTGTTTGCTTCACTTTTTTTCCAGTCAAGACTGTTTGCAAACAAGTTGGTGTCTTCCTTGCAAGCTATGGAACGCTGTGGCAATCTACTAGTAATCTACTAGTATTTTGCTGCATAACCCTCTTTGCAACCAATTTCACTTGGAAACTGCCTGCAGCCTCCAGGAACCACTTGCCAGCTGGTTATGGAATCCACATTTTTCCACTTGCAAGTAGAAGTTGCCAGGGAGTTGCTGACCAGTCTCTAGGCCAGTATGACTAATACCTTTGACCATATGAAATAGATATTTTGCTAAAGAATAGTCCAAATAATCAGATTAATGACTCAAAGATGGGATGTGACTGTCTACAAAAAGTCACTAAACCGAGACTTAAACTTCAAAACCACAACTGCAGAAATGTCTTCAAACATGGGACTGAAGAAAGATGGTGAAAATGTTGCCTGCTGAGCTTTCTACTAAAGGTTATATGCTATGGTTCAGAGACCCAGAGGAGGAAATAAACCAAATGCAGGGCTGACTGTCTTCGTTGTACTAGATGGACCAAGTCAAAAATGAAATGAAACAAGTTGTTTGTAGATGCAAATAGGAGTGACCTCAAATTCCCAAAGTCTTAAGTAAGCAGTGAATCTCTGCTTTAGTGTCACCACTTAAAACAAGTGTTGACACAGTAAAGAACTGGAGTTTCCAATGTTTACATTCATCCCTAAAAACCAGATTCAAACTGCTTCCTGTAGCATTAGTCCTTTCCTTGTGAGGAAACACGAGGAACACGACTTAATTTTCAAAATGTGGTCAGGGTATTTTAGCTGAAGTACTGTTTCACTGTCCTTTATTGCTAATACTAATTTCTGGTAAATAGTAAGTATAATGTGTAATATTCACCATATTATATTTTTTTTGACTTCTTGATGAGAGGCTTATTATTTATACAGATGTTTTTAATTTGCACTGCCCGT
Organism: Bujurquina vittata; assembly: GCA_015106715.1. Lineage (NCBI taxonomy): Eukaryota > Metazoa > Chordata > Actinopteri > Cichliformes > Cichlidae > Bujurquina > Bujurquina vittata. The sequence goes on from VUQK01016661.1 coordinate 35,689, forward strand.
TAGGAAAAGTCGTTCGATGTCTTTAAAACTGGAATTTTATACTGAAAATGGCGACTGAGCCGTCTGCCTGCTGTAAAAAAAAATGTTTAAAAGCTGCGACATCATAAAACAACACCGGCCTGTTGGGGACATTTGACACGTGCTAGTCAGTGCTGTATTAACTTCGCACAGAAATAATGTTTTTTTTCTGGCTGCATAATGATTTAAATACATCTCTTTCGGTCTTTAGTGTAGCTGTATGCTGTGTCTTAAAGTTTGAAATGACAGATCGAAGTTACGAGACAAGCTAAAGCACAAGTTGCATCTTACTGTATAAACATGTCCTGGAATGTATATAAAAAATGCAAACAGTTTGATTCTTTCTGTTTATCCAAAATAAACAGGAGGAGGATTTTTTTTTCTTTTTGCTTATTTTTTTCCCCAACATTCAGTACAATGTTGGGGATGACAGCTAGAAAAAGCATTTTTGACAATCAGTGTTTTTAAAATTTTGCATTAAAAATAGTTGGAAAATAGAAAACTTTTTTTTTTTTGCAGAACGAATATTTTGTAATCAAGCTTCTTGTGCCTGTAAATGCTTCAAGATGTTGATTGTGGACAATAAAATGACTGAAATGTGTTCATGCTGTTCAGTGTAACTCATGTCAATTATTCACACCACTAATCTGTGTCTTAAAGATTTACATACACCCTCCGGCCACTTTATTAGGTATACTAGTTCAACTGCTTGTTAACACAAATAACTAATCAGCCAATCACATGACAGAAACTCAGCACATGTAGGTGCTTACAGGTGGTGAAGATAACCTTGGTGCTACATAGGCTGGTCTGAGTATTTCAGAAACCACTGACCTACTGGGTGAAAATACCTTATTACCAGAGATCAGTGGAGAATCTAAGACTGCTTTGAGTGGATAGGAAAGCAACATTAAGCCAATTAATCACTCATTACAACCAAAGTATGCAGAAGAGCATTTCTGAATGTCGAACTTGAAGCAGATGAGCTACAGCAGCAGAAGACCAGGCCGAGTGCCACAGGCGGAAGCTACGAACAAGAAACTGAGGCTGCAGTTTGTACAGATTAGACAAAAGAACATTTGAAAAATCTTTCCTGGTTTGATGAGTCTCAATTTCTGCTGTGACATACAAATGGTAGGGTCAGAATTTGGCAATATGCAACAAAGCATGGATCCATCCAGCCTTGTATTGATGACCCAGGCTGCAGGTGGTAGCGGTGTAATGTGTGTGGGATATATTCTTAATAAACTTTGGGTTCCTTAGTACCAACTGAGCATTGCTTAAAGCCCAAATGAGTGTGGCTAACGGTTCCTTAGTGACCACAGTGTACCCACATGTGATGGCTGCTTCCAGCAGGATAATGCACCATGCCACAGATCACATCAAACTGGTTTCTTGAACATGACAACGAGGTCACTGTAATCAAATGGCCTCCATCATGCCATTATAGACAAATCTCTGAGGAATGTTATTGAATCTATACCATGAAGAATTAAACCAGTTCTGAAGACCAATGAGGTCCACCCTAGTACTAGTAAGATGTACCTAATGAAATGTCTGGTGTGTGTACTTCTCCAGTGTCGGCAGAGGAAATTGAGTCTGACCACAAGATGGAGCAAGACAACAAGCTTGTCTCTACAATTACAGGTCTCGAGGCTCGACATCATAGAAATCAGTCTCATCCTGTGTTCTGCACCCTTTTTTCTTATTTTTCTCTGTACTCTGCACCCCTTTTCCTCCCTGATAGTTTCCCTGCATATTCTGCTCCTCCTCACCTTATCTTCTTTGTCTTTCCCAACGCAATTTCAGCAGAGAGTGGGAGTAAGTGCACTGCACGAAGAATACATCCCTTTCAGTCTGTTTTATGGCTGTATGCTGTACGCCTTGTGATGTACTGTGTTGAGGTTCTAAATGGATTAGACAGATGAGCCTCCTCCTTTTGACTTTTTTCTATGTAATGTAATTTATAAGGTTTTTAATGTGCCTACGAACTGTATTGAGGTAAGACAATAATGGAGCTCATTGAATAGAGTGTTTTTTTCTTATGCATTCTTGCAGACAGAGATGATTTGTTGATGCTTTTATGTGCAACGTCTCCTGTATCCTCCACTGCTCTGAAAAACAAAGAAATCCAGCTTTATTTTCAAACTGGTAGTCTCCTGCTGAAATTCAAACGAGGGCTTCAGTTTGCTTCCACTTGGCTGTGGGTTAAATAAGCTGCTTTGGACATCAAAAATAAAAATAACATGCATGGTACTGTGCAAAAGTCTTACGCCAGCGCTAATTTCTTTATATTTTGCTTCCAAGGAGCCAGACTTTCCTATTATTTTTTAAACTGGTCTTGAGTTCTCCAGGCTTTCTGAAGGTCTTTCTACCAGTGTTGTTGTGACAACTTAGCAAAGAACCGATCTGAAATAGTATCTTTAGGCTTTAATACTAGCAGACTATTACATAAAGTATTTTTGCAGCAATGAGCTATTAACCAAAAAACATGGCATATCTCAACAGGGTGTGCAGTGTTTCCTTAAAAAAATCTGAGGAAACCAGACAAAAGAGGACAAAAGAAGACAGGCCTAAAAAACTCTCTAAATCAAGTGAACAGTGTCTGAAAGTACAGTCCTACTTACGAAGGTTCACAGCATGGTACACTTAAGAAATTAACGTCCAAATGGTTCTGAATTTGTATCGTAAAAATTGGATGGTCATTGTTTAACAAATGATTTAAAAAGTCAAACTCTGACTGTGTATGCAGCTCACCTGTCTGTCTGCGGCAATAAGAATTCTAAATAAATACTACATGCAACTTTTTTGGGAACACGCATATGGATCCTGATGCTGTAGCCCCATGAAGTGGTGGGTATTTAATAAACTCACAGGAAAGACTCCTACAATCAGTTGGAAGCGACAAACACAAATTTAGCTTTCCTATGTTTTGTGAAACACTGAATATTTTTAGTAAGTCTGTTAAACATCTGTGGTGTGACCACCTAGTTGGCTTGTGTTGAAATCTTGTCCTAATTGTTGGAGCATGGATAGCAGGAGCCACAAAGCCTGCTTAACTGAGTAATGTTTCAGTAGAAATGATAATAAAAGCTATATTTTGGTCTATGATAAAGAAGTGATGGTTTTACAGTACAGAATGTAGAAAAAAAACCCCAGAAGATAATCTCTTCCTAGAGTTTGTGAGAAATTTACTGCAGGACAAGATCTGAGTTTATCACCACAAACCATCTGTTATATGTGGAGGAATATTGTAAACGCAGGAACCCCTCATTACAACAGTGAATGCACTTTTGGGAGTAAAGTGATGCAAAAACTATAGGTACAGCTCTACAGAGAAGTGGAAGCAGTAGCATGGTTGGATGAGTCATCCTTTGTCATTTTTTCAACAAGTGGGGAAATGCATGTTTGGCATCCACCAGGAGAACAGTACAGGCCTGAGTGCTTGATCTCTGCAGGGAAACAATCCAGTTACCCTGCTGCTTAAGATTGAATCCACTTGCCCCCTCCAAAGGAAGGCTCATTGCAAATCAGTATGCTTTTGATCTTGCTTGATAAAAAACTGAGAATAAGTGAAATATACTGCTGAGCAAAATGACCTTAAATGTGATTGCTGATTTGCCATCGTAATTTAAGACCTACATTAAAGAAGTTAAAAAAAGAATCCAGGTTTTTCCTGATATAAATACGGCTAGTTGCAGCTCGACCTGTGTCGAAAAGAAGCATTTTAACAAGACATATTTCTGCTTCTGAAAGAGTGACTGCAGGATTTTCAGCAACTTCTTTTTTGCAGGATAAATGTGCACTGTAGCTTTTACAGAATAACTCCCTCGGCTGTGACAGGGCTGTGAGGTTGGTGTGGGAGGGAACTGGAAGAAACTGGAGTGAACTGGAGCATCTAGAATCGATTCCCTCTCTTTCTCTATTATCTCTTGTTCTTCTCCAGGAAGACATGAACCAGATCAGACGACGGGGGAAATCACTCCAGTGTGTGCGCGTGTGCGCATGCATGTGCCACCATGTATGCGCACGTGTACACCATCGTGTACTGTTTGCATGAATGTGGGTGCTCCTGTACTGTCTTTGTGAAGAACAGTGGGAGTTTAAGAGCTTCAGAGTGAGGGTATTTGGCCTGGTTATATTAGGGTTAGGACCTGGTTTCAGGTTAATTAGAATAAGCGCTTCAACCTGTGTGTGTAGTGCAGAACTGAAGGTTAAAGACCACAAAAGGCAGCAAGTGTGCTAAAATAACTGCGATTTGTGCATGCATATGCGCACATATCTGTGTGTGCGCTTCTATGTAAATGTAAATGCTGTTATACCGTATATGCGTGTATATGCCTATGATGTGTGGGTGTGATTCACTCTGTTTATAGTGGGTGTTTTTAAGTGGCTTGAAGGGCATAAATATAGATTTGATGCTTTCTCTCTGAATTCACAGTGTGAGTGTGAAGTGTACACGGTAGCTGTCGAAGATGTCTCCATTCATGCGTTTATTTTTCATCTTTTCTGCCACTGTAGCATGCATTTTTGGAATGTTAGACGTGGAATGAAATTTCATAAAAGGTACACAAGATAGTTACAAAGCCATTTGTCACATTACTACATTTTACGGTGGTATTTCTTAGGGAGACTGGCAGAGGAATTCAGCACATCCAATAAGCAACTCTCTGAGTTGGCCAGTGGTACCATAATCAGAAACCTAACATTATGATTTGTGCTTAGCTTATTCAGTGGTGAAGCTTCCCTGGAGTGGCCAGTCCACAAAAATTACTCCAAGAGCAGATCAAGGACTCATCCAGGAGGCAGAAGAACCCAGAACAACAACAACTGCAGGCCTCACTTGCCTCAGTTAAGGTCAGGCTTTCATCCTCAAAAAGAAAAATGCTTGATTGCATTTCTTGTTGTCAAGGGTGGCACAATCAGTTATCAAATACTTTTTCACATAGGGACAGGTAGGTTTGGATAGCTTTGTTCCCTTCACAATTTGCATTTTTTTATTTAGTCGGGTTATCTTTATCTAATATTAAAATTTGTTTGATGATCTGAAACATAAGCGTAAGCGTAAGCAGATATGGAAGCGTTACAGATATGAAAAAACTAAGAAATCAGGCACGGGCAAGTTGTTTTTCATGGCACTGTGTACATACAATCATGTATGTATACAAAAAAGATTGACAGGACTTTACAGAGTCCTGTGAAAAACTAAGTACATCGTTAATGCTCCCATAGAAATTAAGAGAAAAGAAAAAGAAAGGTAACAATTATGTTTGCAAAGTTGCACATAAACAAACCACAAGACTTCTGAACAGAAGAGACCAAAGCGGAGCTGGTTGGCCATAATGTACGGGACCACATCTGGCACAAACCAAACACAGCATATCAGCACAAACACCACATACCAACTGTCATGCAGGGCGGTGGAGGGGTGATGATTTGGGCATGATTTTCAGCCACAGGACCTGCGCACCTTGTGGTCACTGAGTAACCGAAGTACTCTTGAGTCAAATGTGAAGCCATCTGTTCGATAGCTTGGGCAACAAGACAATGATCCCAAGTACAGCAGCTAATCCGCATCAGAATGACTGAAAGACAAGAAACAAGGTGCTGCAATGAGCCAGTCAAATACCAGATATTGATCTGACTGAATTATTATGGCAGAGTGAACTGAAGCAATGTTGTGATGAAGAGTGGCCCAAAATTCACTGACACACGCATATAATAAGGCTCACCTTCCTTCACATTTTGACATCACACTTTGCGACTTACATGCTGTGAATTTGAGTGGCTCCTGCATACCAAATAATCAACCACATGACCGCAGCCTGTAGTCCGAAGTTGACCTTTTACTGGTTTCCTCAATTACAACACCTCGCTGTTAAAATTACAGCCTTTAATATTTAACGCCCTGAACATATCTGTACCCTCTGTAACTGGAGAATGAACTTAGAGTTGTGTTTGAGTACACACACATGTGCGTGTCAGTGTGCTCCATCAGATACTTTTACTGACAGAGTACGAGGGTGCATGCATGCGTGTGTGCAACCTGATGCTGCTTCTCGCACTCTATCTGTATTTAGCATCAGTTACCATCAGGTAGAACAATTAGCCACTGAGGAGGCAGGCCAAGCAGTTAGACCGGGAGGAAGTCGAATGTGCAACACACAAACCTGCAGTAAATTCGATCATTTATTTCATTAATTGCATTGCTCGAGAATAATTAGAGAAGCAGTTAGGTAGAGATGTACAGTGGTGTGAAAAAGTGTTTGCCCCCTTCCTCATTTCCTGTTTTTTTGCATGTTTGTTACACTTAAGTGTTTCGGAACATCAAACCAATTTAAACAATAGTCAAGGACAACACAAGTAAACACAAAATGCAAGTTGTAAATGAAGGTGTTCATTAGTAAAGGTGAAAAAAAATCCAAGCTTTAATGTTCTCTTTGCTCAGCAGTGGTTTTCTTCTCGGAACTCTGCCATGCAGGCCATTTTTGCTCAGTCTTTTTCTGATGGTGGAGGCATGAACGCTGACCTTAACTGAGGCAAGTGAGGCCTGCAGTTCTTTGGAC
>VUQK01016666.1:0-12640 GCA_015106715.1 Bujurquina vittata
CTTTAGAAGTACGGTCTGCCACGGCTGAGGCATTCAGCATAAAAGGATTAAGTTACTTTTTTGACATTTCGCTTAACCCTTTTAATTGGAGGGGAAGGTGAAATGTCAAAAAAATAACTTAAAGGCTTATAGACATATCAATTCGCGGACCGCAAGTAGGGGCGGGGCCGAAAGCGGCCCGCGGTCTGAAAAAAACTTATGTTGCGTCATTTCCATTGTGGCTTTTGTATTTGTGTTGCGGCTTTTGTATTTGTGTTGCGGACTTTTGCATTTGTGTTGCGGCTTTTGTATTTGTGTTGCGGACTTTTGTTTTTGTGTTGCGGCTTTTGTATTTGTGTTGCGGCTTTTGTATTTGTGTTGCGGCTTTTGTATTGGGCCTGACACCTCTGGGCCACCGTAATTAGGCTATGGGAGAGTCTCAGTCATGAACACAATGAATGATTTTTAATGTTGAAATGTATAAAGAGTTTCAGAGCTCTAATGTGCAGTTATAGAACAGCAGCACTCCAGTGCACCAAGAAATAAAATATCTTATTTTTATGATTTTCTGCAGCATTGCTCTCATCTTTGCAGCAACAGGGCTGCATTTTACCGTAAAATTTTTTTTCTATGTTTTTTATAACTCTCCATCACCTGATCATGTGATAATATCTGTTTGGAGTAGGCAGTGCTCAACTGATTCATTTTGTTCAGAAGAGTAAAATGACGTGTTAAATGCCCACTTTTATGTGAGCCTGCACAGATTCTAAAGAAAGCGGCGGCTTGGGTTAAATGAGAAAGTTGATAACCACCGTTGTCAAGCCAGGTAACACAATGAAAGCCCGGCATGTTAAACTTGCTTCGTGCCACACTCATTTGCTCATCTGCTGTGCAGACCTTCTGTTTATGAGGGGCAAACAGCTGAACAGAAGAAAGTGTGCTAAATCTTTTTTTCCCTCCAGACAGTGAAACTGAGGGGCTGCACCAAGGCCCACGATTAGATGAAAAAGAATAATTTTATAACTGTGCATCATGCGAAACAGCTCTTGTAAAATCCATGGATAAAAATATGGAGCCGGAAATGACTGTAATAGGTTCACTTTCACAAGCTCGCACCAAAAAAATGGCTTCAGCACAAAAACAATATTAAAATCGTATCCTCTTCTTTATTGCTCCAGGATTTGTTTGCTTGGATAACCTGACAAAAATAGCAAGAAAGACTTAAACTCAACCTTTAGAAACCTCAGGATGATTCACTGAGTTAGAACCCTCTGGGGCCTACAGACAAAACAATGATGTAGCAAAACCCTAACTGGCTGCAATGCATGTGTGCTTGCGCGCGCGCGCGTGTGTGTGTGTGTGTGTGTGTGTGTGTGTGTGTGTGTCCTATGCCAGTCTTTCCTAGGCTTTGACTGTGGCGATCTTAATATCTGCTTTGCCTTTTTTTTTTTAATAAAAAAACCCAAAAACAAACACACACACACACACAAAACATATCTGAACAATAGTAACAGCAGCCGTGGTCCAGACGATGTTGCAAAATAGATTTTAACCTCTAGCAACAACTTCTACCCACATCTGCGTCAAACTAATCCCGCAGTAACAAAACACTTCTTGTAGTTAGTTTAAAGCCACAATCAATTCTGTCTCAGAAAATGTATTTTAAAGCAGCTACAGAAAGACAGTTGCATTAACTGCCTATTAACACCACATACAGAGCTTTTGCTTGCCAAAGTGGTGCACCCTGAGCACATACATTGGCCACATTGCATCAAATCTTTCATTAATTTGAGTGTATTTATACAGTGTATTCATCTCACTTTGTTTTATTTGAACAAATTTTGTTTCACAGAAACTGGATTAAATGTGTGAAATAATGAAGCCACTAGAACTTTCAGCATCCTGTTTTAAATTGAGTTTAGTCAAGATATAAAAGAAAATCAAAGCAGACAAACTCTTACCAGAGTAGCTCCCTGAGAGTCCTGTTGGTTGACCTCCTCTCCTTGACTCAGCAGTTCCTGAATGTCTCCTATCATCTTCCTCTCTGTTGACGCTCGCGTCTCGTTGATCATTTCCTGGGTGATGCCTGTCAGTCAAACATGCAGGCAGAGCAGCCAGCGTTAATCACAAGGGACACGGTTTGGTCCAGTTTTAATATATAACTGCAGCATGCTGACATGGACAGTTTTTCACTGAGACCTGTAAATGAATATAAAAACTTGTAAAACCTTCTTTAAATGGATGAACAGTAACATCAGTATTTTTTTTTCCTTTTTCTTTTTTGCATTAAACGAGATGTTGGCAATAGCAAAAAGAAACGAATTTGACTATCTAAAAGAAATAAAGTGGCCATATTCTCCAGGTAGCAGAGCAGTTTATTCTCATGCTGGCTCTCCTACTATGTCTTGGCAAAGAGATTTGTTTGCGAAGACGGTTTGCCCCAGTTCAAGCTCAGGTGTTTCTGGATGTCACTGCCACTCTAAATTCCTTCTTTAATCCATCTTCCCGCTGCCAGGTAGGACTAAACACTGAGACCGCCACACTTCAGCAAAGAATTTATCCTCTTGTGGCTCAGTAACGTACAGTGTTAATTTAAAAAAGTGTCAGTCAAGACTGTGACTCTTATATTCTTGCAGTGTCATTAACAATGTGTGAGTTAACCTCAGACTTGATCTGGTGCATGAGGTCAAAATACCTACATCATGTTGTTGATATACCCAAAGTAAACACCCTGGCCCTAAAAAAAAAATTCTTGACTGGTGACTAACTGAATGATTATTCATCCTTAAAATGTTGTTTATGGAGGCCACTCCACTGGAACTGGTTACTTTTATTTGAAATAAATTGTAGAAGTCAGGTGATATTTGAGTGTGCATATTTATCATTAGGACTGTGACCTTTCTCAGCAATAAATTGGGCATGTAAAGCTGAAGGCAGATGCAGTCATTTGTCCAGCTGACAACTCCTGCTGCAATGTCACACTCTTGTTTTTAGCAGGTGCCAACACACGTGAAGGTTAGCAGTCATGATGAAGGCACTTAAACAGGTGAATCGAATTTGCAATCAGTCAGCTGGAGGGTTTTCAAAAGCTCATGAGTCAAGGAACAGACAGGACCCCTTTATGCGATTTAATTCATGCCTCCAGCAACTGTTTTCTTCTGTGTTTTCTGTCGTTCCTGTCAGAAAAACAACAGTCTCTCGGGTACTCATGTCACACATTCTACTCCTTTCTTATTTTGATTTTGCTGCAGTGATGCACCGCAGCCTGAAAAAGAAAAAGAAAAGAAAAAACCCGCAAGGATTACAAGATGTAAAATCAAACAAATTCCTCATCATCAAACAAAAGAATTTACCGTTTTTTTTGCGTTTTCAGGGCATGTACATCACCAGCGGTAAAAGTGGTTACATCAGTTTCGGGTGCTGCAAATACACTATTGAGGTATAAAGTAACATTTAGGTAAGTGAAGTGGAAAAAATAGACATGAACATCATGTGCAATGAAAAGGTAAAAGAAACAGGACCCCAAACCAAATAGTTCATACAGGATGTCACAAGGTTAAACTCGAGATATGGGCAAATATTCACCCAAAACCGTGGACCAGTTCTAGTGTGTATGTGCAGCAGGCTTAAATAAAGGATAAGATCATAATACCATTCAGGTATGCACAAGCAGTTATATTTTCCACACATAAGGCAACAGAGTGTCCTTTCTCTGGGCTACTTGTTCAAGTAGCTCCTAACTTAAATGATTAAGTAGAAAGGAGCCTTTCTGAAATGTCAGTAACTCTTAATAAAGGGCAACCATGTTATACTGGATACCTGGTATAGCAAAGCTGTAGCCATTTCCTTCAATGGTTCTATTGTAAAGATGCTGAGAGTTGTGACAGCTGGCTAAAACTGAGTACACTCCAATTAACAGCACTTTTATCTTGAAATGTGCATTTATTCTCAAGCTGGTGAAGAAATATTTTTGAATTTATAATGTTCACAGTTCCCTGCATGTTTTGTTTTGCCTTGCTAACAGAAGCAGGGGTTAAAGTCGGATCTGGAAGGTGGGGGAACCCTAAGATTGGGTATTGCAGAGAGTAACAAAATATCTATACTTTCTATACTATGTTTCAAAATGTTTGCAAGATGCATTGAAACATCATGTGTAGATCCAAAATCTGACTTAAAAATTGTAAAAATGAAGACATTACATGAATGTAGATAATACCGTCTATGAAATTTCACTTGGTGAGCAGTATTTATCTTTGAAAATAATCTCATCTTCCTCTCCTTTCCTCTCTTTCTTACTTTTTTCTCTATCTATTAGTGTTGCATATTAATGTTTTTTTTCCCCCTTTCCCTGGGAAATACAGCAACTGTACATTAAGCTCCCAGACATATTTTATGACAAACTGTGCAGAAACAGTTTGTGTGTTTGGTGTTATTTGCTGAGCTGTTTAAAATGACCTGGCACCTAAAAAAAACATTTTTTTTACTGTTTTGCTCACTCCTCTTCATCAGTAGCTAGGCAAGTACTGTGACCGCAGCTTTACGTATGAGAAGGAAAAAGGGATGTGCTGAAGGTGTAAGCAGGCCTTGGGATGCCATTTTCTTATTACTGAGCAAGTATTTCAAAGCTGTCACTGGAAGCAACAGCAGGCTGCAGCACATTCAATAGTAATAATGCATTAACCTGCCCATCAGATTTAATTACTCGTTAACTGAATGTGCTGAACCTTTACAGCGATACAGAGGAGATAGCCGGGACTAGTCTGTGGACAGACTCTTTCGAGTGTAGCTCTGCTATTATGTGGTATTTTTCTGCTTTATGAGGAAGTTTAAACCTAATTTTAAATAGACTGGTCCTACACTGTCTGCAGACAGATAAATTAGATAAGGTTTATTCCCACATGGCAAAGTGACAGAAGCTAATGTGCTGCCTGAGCAAAACTTAAACTGTTGAATTTGCAGGGATATAAAACAGAAAAGCAGAAAACAATCTTAGGAAGTTACTTAAATGTTTAATGACGCGGTCGAAAGCCTTGAGAATAAAGGACAAAACCAGGACAAAAACCGCATTGTTCGTGTAGAACCTGAGGTTTGACTAACGGACAGACCCTCCTTTCCAGCACCCTGGCATAGACCTTCCTGGGGAGGCTGAGGAGTGTGATCCCTGATAGTCGGAGCACACCCTCCAGTCCCCCTTTTTAAAGATCGGGACCACTACCTCAGTCTACAATTCCAGAGACACCACTCCAGATCTGCATGCAATGTCACATAGGTGTGTCAACCAAGACTCTACAACGTCCACCTTCAGGAACTCAGGGTGAATCACATCCACCCCAGGGCTTCTGCCACCAAGGAGTTGTTTAATCACTTCAGTGACCTAACCCCCATTGATGAGCGAGTCGTCCACAGACTCTGCTTCCGCTACAGAAGGTGTGTCAGTGGGATTCAGGAGGTCCTTGAAATATTCTTTCCACTGCCCAACTATAGCCTCAGTTGAAGTCAGCAGCGTCCCACCTGCACTGTGTACCATATGAGTAGAGCACCACGTTCTTCTCCTCAGTCACCTGATGGTTTACATGGCAGTGGAAATTATTTTCCTATCAGTCTAACCAATCTTGATAGGACTCCTTCAGCTTGATGGCTTCCTTCACCTCCGGTGTCCACCACCTAGTTCGTGGATTACCACCACGACAGGCACCAACTACATTGCAGCTGCAGCTGTGAGCAGCAGCCTCAACAATGGAGGTGGCTCCCTCAGAATGGTGTCCAAGTTTTGCCAGAGATGGGAGTTAAAGATGTCATGGACTGGGGCTTCTGCCAGGCGTTCCCAGGGTAACCAATTAATATTCACCATATTATTTTACTGGAAGCATGCTCATTTCTGGGCTCTTATAATGAAATTAATGTGCATAGTGATTTATAAAACATGTGACCCTGTAGAAGACAGAAAAGGTAAGAAACCATTTTGCTGTCTACACACTCTCAATAGAACCTGATGAACTGCTGGTGCTGCTGCAGTGGAATTGAGGCTTTTTTCTTTCAAACGGTGATTCAGAACAGGCCAATGATATTCAAAACCAAAAATATATACAAAATATGTAGAATGTATTACTGTCATCCCTTTATTGCAGGTTTGGATTTTACCGGGCCTTATAAAAAAGAAATTAAACAAAACTGCATTTTCTGTGTCATGCCCCACTCTATTTTACCCATCCAGTTTTAGGTAGACAGATCCCTTCCGAATCACTGCAGCTCATCGCAGATGAACTGGGCTCTACAGGGAAGGATCAAGGAAGCACTGCATAAGTCGATGCTGCATATCAAGTGTGTGTGTGTGTGTGTGTGTGTGTGTGTGTGTGTGTGTGTTGGAGAGAGACTTTGTGTGCGCCCATCCCTGCAGTGTCTCGGGGGAGAGAAGTCTTATCCACCAGTACAGTGCTGAGAACATTACGGGAGCAATTAGCAGCACCGCGCTCCTTTTGATCAGCTTAATAATCATTCTTCTCACCTACTGTACCGCTATCTGCATTCTGCAGCTCGAGAGATCCTATTGTAAACTGAGAACCTCATTTTCGAGTGTCTGTTTTCCCTCTCAGAGTCCCTGCTCTCTGTCTGTGCATTTCTAATAAGACCTCACATCCACACAATGTGACTTCATGTGCCCCCTTTGTACTGTTTAAAAAAAATCTAAATGATTAACCTTATACTTGTTTGCAAGTGCCATAACTAGGTTTTTCTGACCTTTAGTTATCCAGGGAAATATGACTGAGCACTCCTGGTGCTCTCATTCAACACCCTGAAACTATAGTTTCCTCCTGTTTACCCCCAAGCAGCTCCATTTGGTATTTAGTGTAATGCTGAAGGGCACCTTAACCAACTTAGGAAAGTTTTACTTTTTCTCTCCTTTTTTTCTTTTTGCTCCTTCTTCTGAAGCACACCTTAGATCAACATCAACCAAGAGACTCACAAGTAAACAAGCAGGTGTGAACATATGAATAAGCAACTAGTTTGGTAAGGCAGCCTGCTGTCCTGAAACACTTATGACAGCTAATGTGGAACTAATTTCTGTGTTTACTCTATGTGGGACTCAAAGGGAAGCGTGTGAAATAATTTATGCACTACTGACGACTTTTTTCTAAAGCTGTTTGTTGAATCTCTAAAGCAGAGGTAAGAAGGCAAATTTAGTATAAATTCAGTGTCAAAAAAGATTAAATATGTGTATAGGATCCAGGATATTGTACACATGCATTTAATGCTGGCAGTTGCTACGTGAAATTGTTTACAAAGAGGTACACGATGCTGCACCGATTGCTTTGTGGCAGTTTGCTCGTGACCAATCACCTGAAGTTTACATGGAAAACACCCAGTTGCCCACAAATACTTGCCAACTGCTCGCCAACTGATAGCAAAACAGTGAAAAATGCGTCACAAACTAGAAACGGAGACTGTTCGCTTTCAAAGTAAAGTCGTTTCAAAAAGCGCTACCTTTATTTTGAAGGTGGCCAGTGTCCATTTTGGTTTACAACTTTGCATCACACTAAGTTTTACTACCACTCGGTGAATACTTGGGAAATGTGTGCAGACAGCGTTGCATCATCCATGCAAATTACGGGTGTCTGTGGCAACCCAGTAGCTGTGTTTTCTGATATAAACAAACAAACAAAAACAAGTCTATGGTCCAAAGGCACAACTATTAGCCTGCTTCTAAAGTTCAGCATGTAATTTAATGTGGCAGAATAGTTCTTGCCAGAAAGCAACACTCTCAAATCTCCGTTCACTTATTACCAAGTCCTGGTAAGAAAACTCTAGCACAGTCTCCAAAGCAGCAAAGTATCATTTGTACATGTTTTCAGCTTAAAAATCAATCTTCTCATCAGAAAGAATTAACTGTATTTCCAAAAATCTGCTGCTTCACTTTAGTAGCCAATTCTTACTACTACAGTACAGTGTAAAACCCCTGCTGTGAGTTTTTGCTGCTTTGTTGCCAGCCGCGAGCACACATGCCAGCTTGAGGATGTAACCGTTTACCAGAAAACAACAACAAAACACTGAGAACAGCTCGTGTTAAGAGGCTTGATTCTACTCCAGTGGAAATAAATTTGTCAGTCGCCTCAACTGTCTTTGTGCGTGTCTTTTTTCACATCACACAAACAGAGAGAAATGCAAACACAGCACAAGTTTCCCCCTTCCATCACTGATGTGCAGTTATGTCAGTGCTAATCTCATTGAACTCTTTTTCACTCCTGATGCACAGACAAACTGTGGCATCTGCAGCTGTTTACAGTGACACAGCATGAATATACAGTCTCCTAATCTGCACCCCACTGGCAGCGAGAGAGAAAACTTTGAATACTTTGAGCTCCTCAAAGTGTCAATCATAAAAACTGTGTCACTGCGTGCGATCTGAGGTCACGACTCCGCCGCCACCTTCTTTAGCAATCTGTTCTTGCGACAAGCAGTCTTAAGACTGCGAAAAGCTGCAAGCAGCAAAGGTTAAAATACGCTTTGCATCTTCTTCCTAACTCGTCTAACCTTATCCATCTCTAATTTCTGCTAGATCCAACTGCCTATTATAGTGTTCATGCTTTAACTGAGTTTTTTTTTTTTGGAATCTTTAAAATGTTAACATGCAAGAAAGCTGAGTAAACTGTGTCTGTCTGCTTTACTTGTATGAGGACTAAAAACACTAGATTTACATTGCTGTGCTACAAGGATGATCAGCTTGTACCGGCAGGGCTGTGTTTTTTGTCAGTGTAGGAGGCTAAATGCTGAGTTTATTCAACCAGCAGGCTATCTGCTGGTAAATTCAGCAGGCATCAGCTGTCATTTGACCTGTTAAAATATAAGGTGGTCGACTAGAAATGAACAGTTATCACTGGGAAAATAAATGGGGGCGTGTTGAGTTAAAGTGGAAGTGGGGTTTTTTTTTCCTGGAACTGAATTAGTCTAACCCTTCTGTCTGCAGACACCAGCACCTGCCCCTTCAAACATTTATTCTCTACCTCTGTTGGCCATTGCTGTCTCAATGATGTCCAGTGTTGGGTCATCTTCACACAGGTCGTAGGGCATGTTTCCATCAGAGTTGACTGCCAGTAGATCTGCGCCACTGTGGGAAATGGGGAAATGAATATTTAAACAAATCTAATCCAAGTTAATAAATGCTCTAAATGTACGCTATGCATGGTTAACAAGAAGACTGCATGAGGAAAAGTGTTTAATATATTATATTTCATGGCACCATCTGTGATCCCAGAGTACCAGTTAAAAAATACCCTAAATAACTTCAATTCTCAGGCTAAAACTGGCCTGTCTTTCATGTCCTGATCTAAAGTGAGACTGAAAACCACTAATCTTTAACTCAAAGTCTTGGACAGGGATAACAAAATAAATCTAAGTTACAGCAATAACTGATGAACCAAATTAACGTCTTTCATCCCAGAACAAGTGGGCCTGCATCATTCAGCCAATTTTAATTTCACTGTGGATAATGAATCCATGTGACAGCACAGTCGGTTTGACGAGTCCTGCATGTCAACAGATGGCAGCAGTGTGTTTGTGTGTTTCTACTCCCTGCACACAGGCTGTAATTCAGCACGTCATGTTAACAAGAAGAAACAACACGAATGTGTACACACAGACTATGTTAATTTATCTGTTTTGCCTCTTTGTGTGTGCACATGTGTTTTGTTGTTATAGCTTCATTAGGATGCAATTAAAACCTAATAAACTCGGACTAATTAAAACCTAATTAAACATGTCCACAATGTGTGAACTCATGAGTCATCTATACTTCTTACGCGCAGTTGGCATTGTGTCAAACACAGTAGCAAGGACATTTTCACCTATGGGAATTCGGGTCAGTGTTACTGAATTATTAACAACATTTGCATATCAAAAACGGGCAATAATTTTAATCTGTGCCATTTTTAAACCACTACACATCCTACAGCTGGAAATAATTCAGCATTATCCTTTACTGACCTTCAGTGGGTTCACATCGTCAAATATCATTATAACACTGATTTTTTAAGTAAAGGACAGGGTCATTTCTACCATGTTGACAACCAGTTTTCCACTCTTTTTTTGTATAATTTTGTACAGTGCTCTACTGATAGGTGCAATAACTGTTGCTACTATAAGGTTACAGCTTCTATATTTCGGAAAAGGAAAAACAAAAACCCTAATCTGTCTGGATCAGGTTCCTCCAAACTGTCTCTGTGGCTCACTGGAGACTGTAGCTGCATTTATACCTGAACATTTGACAGCATGGCAATAATGCCTTAATTTTAGACTATGGTGTAAGTGCATGTTTTCGCCAGGGAAACCATTCACCGGTCTGTTCACAGCCATTCATTATACAGCTGGTCAATTTAAACTTTCAACCTAAAGTTGCCAGTTATGCTCCTTTCTTACTCAACGTTTCTATTCTTGGACTCGAGGTTCAAAATTACTATTATTTATCTTATACTGGCCCCATAGAAAGCCATTTTAGCTCCTCTGTTTTTAAGCCAGCTTTTATGTTTGTAAAGAACAGCCAATCAGAGAAGCTTAACAGCAGGCAGGTGGGGCTTCTGTGCCCACAGCCAAAGCAGTGTGCCTAAAATGATTATATTATGGATATCCCCTCTCTATGACAGTTATGCAGGTGTAGTTTGGTAGAAATCTTAACTTTATACAGAATGTGTTAGTTAACAAATTAACTTCAGTTAATCAGCATCCAACTGTAACTGATCTTTTGTCGTAATACTGTGATGTGCTGATCTGATTGTTTACCCTGAATTGGCCTGAATCCCTCAAAACCTGATCTCATCTTTTTAAAGTCGGACCTACCATTCCTCACTGCATACATGACCTTTTACAGCCTAACGCAGTTCCATTACTCATCATTCCTCAAGCTTAATGAGCTAAATATTAGATTTCACAAGAACATATTTAGACCCTCATAATGCTGGTCTTCATCTTCAGATAAGATAAGGGTTGTGCTGCAGGAAACCCCTGACATATCATATCTTTATGACTTACTGTGCGATGAGTATCTTAACAAGTCCTGCGTGGCCACAGGTAGCAGCAGCATGCAGGGGTGTCCACAGTTCATTGTCCTGAGCGTTAACACTGGCTCCTCGGTCCAGCAAGAGCTTCACCATCTCCTCATAGTTGTCTATGCAACACTGCATGGAGAGAGGCAGGGTAAAGAGAGGGAGACAAGATTAGATCTGGATCTGGTTTTATACAAAATAATTAATGGCCCAGTATCTCCAGGATTTGAATTTCAGTTCATAACACCTTCCTGTAAATATAGTGTTTATAATAGGGGGAATTATTGCACACATTTACAGTAATATAATAATGTTAAGCCCAATTAATTAACATAGGCCAACTGGTCCAACATTCCAACTGGGAAACACCTGGAGTACTCCTCTCTACAAGACTACAAGCTGATTCTGCAACTCTTGGTAGCACAGACAGACAGGTACAGGCCACAACAATGTGAACTTTAACACATGCAGATATGATCTGGTAGCCAAAAATGTAAATCTGCATCAACTGAACTTTGAGATGGCCAAAAGGAGAAAATGAGAAAGAGACAGACGATTATAGCAAATCTATAGAGGAGAGTAACAAAACATAATCGGAACAATATATGACGTTTAGTTTAGGTCACCACTTTCCCCTCCTTCCAAAAATGGTAAGCATTTAACGTCCAATTTTAAAATATGACTTTCAAGCCCTGGTCTTCAAACCTTGGAAAAGGACATTAACTAAGAGAAATATGAAAAGCAACAAGATAAGAAAGGTAGCACATGCATAATGACATGACCTCAGACACCTGTCCTGTCTCTTGATACCAGGATTTTTCCCCAATTCCCTGAATTGGACTTGGGGATACCCGGTATCTGGGTTTGAATAGGTGTTCTGTTAATTGTAATTTCCCCATTGCGGGACTAATAAAAGGTATTCATTCATTCATTCATTCATTCATTCAAGATGGTTAAAACATATATATATTTAGGCATCTTAATCCTATCAAGAAAAGTAACCAAAAAATAAATAATACTAATTTGTCACCAACAACACAGAAACAGAAAGTCTACATAGTATATTTTTAAGGTATCTTGACTGAGTACTCTGGAGTACAAAACTGAGCCAATTTAGACACATACATTCTGACTTCCCAGTCATTGTGTGGATTTGTTCCATGGACAAAAGGCAAAAGGGTCAGAAAGTACTTTCCTTGTAAAACAAGGTGTGATTACAGGGTGGGGAGAATTTTCCATGAAAACCATCTTCCAATCAGGCGGCTGTCAGCAACTGCAGTTTTCTCCATCAGAGCTAATTGGCGAGTGTGGCAGTAACATGTTGCTAAACAAAGACAATGATGATGGATAAGACAGATAAAGAAAACCAACAGAGGAGGAGGCAGGAAGGTGCCGACACGAAGGATGGAATTACTTTGACACACTGGGTGGGTCAGAAATAATCAGGAACAGTTTGGTTCCAAAGTCTGAAAAGGGCATACCAGCCACAGCCTCTGTTATTATTTGCACTGGTGGATCTGTTTAATGGCATTTTTTATGAAACCTTTCAAACAAAAGTTGTTTTTGTTTTCTTCACTTATTTTATACCAAAAAAAAAAACCATGTACACTTTTTGTCAAATAAAAAAA
>VUQK01016668.1:8350-22949 GCA_015106715.1 Bujurquina vittata
GTCTGAGTGAGAGCAACAAACACCCACACACACAGAGTCTTGTCTTGAAGGAACTCAGAGACCGAACCACTCATCTTCACACGACTGAGGATGTTGAAATTTTTCCCACACGTGTCACCTAAAAACAGCTCTCGCTCCTGACACAAAGTCTCCTCAGTACCACTGCATTCAAGTCTGAAGCCTTGCTCCAGGCACTGACTGCTTACTCAGCTAATGGGAATTTGGCAGACTGCAGCAAAATACAATACAAGTGCAGAAGCAGAGGCCAATCAGGCTGTGCATGGCTATCCATTTCAATCCTTCCTGCACTGTTGGTCACTTCAGTGATGCATGGAATTTGCAAAAAATGCGCTTTTTCATCACAGCTGAGCCATCGTCAAATTGCAATGTTGACATTAAGGAGATGCATCCAGGCGCTTGCATAATTGCTCATGGGTGTGTATACACTCAACAATTAGCTTTCTGAGATTTAAGTAGGTCATTTCTGGTGGGTGTGCAGCATGAATGCAAATGCATCTAATTCCACCTTTCATGAGCCTAGGTCTCCCTCTCGTGTGAGCTGCTTCTTCTCCAAGGTAATCCATAGCATGGGTCCTCAGTGAGAGGTTTTACATACAAATGGACGGAGAGGTGAGATAGCAAAGAATGGCCGTGACAGAAGACAAGGAAAATATTATTAGCGCATGCTGGAGATGGACAGAAAATGTATGCTTCTCCACATGAAAAGGGAGCGAGGTGGTTAAGGAGTTGACAGTGCATTTAGATACGTTTAGAACTCACAGAGGAGGATTACTCCACAGTGGGTATTAAGCAGCCAGGAACTGCTGGAGAGACACTGAGCAAAAGCCTGCTGGGCATCCAGGCAGGAAGCCATCCCTTTGCCTCTCACAGCTGACTCATACCGTCTACGTGGGCAACGTCTGCGTGTGTACACACACACACGCACACACACACACGCACACACACACACACACACGCACACACACACACACACACACACACACACACACTATGCTTCCATAAAAATAAAAAATACCTTCATGTGATTCACACACAAACACACAGACATGTTCACCGTATGTGTGACGTGATTATTCTGTATGCAAAAAGCAGTAATATCTATGTATTTGGTCAAAATTGAATTTAAACCAGCATGACTTTTTACAGTACATAAAAATAATCCTGGCATATAGCAGCATGTACAATTTAGGGCATGTTGGAGGGCAGTAGTCTTAAAACCAAAGCTTTAAATTGATTTTTTTTACACTCTGTTCTCTGTCCTATTAAAAATTCATCAATATAGATCTTCTAAAAGCTATCTAGCCTTCCTTAGACACCTTCGGGCTATCCAAATGTAAGATAGCTGTTACTTCTGTCTGTTAATTTATTTTTTCTTTGAGGGTAATATTTCCAGGATGACCAAATCTGAACATTTGTTTTACAACTTGTGGACGTGTAAGTTGTGGCTACTTGCCTTACGTCTGTAATCTGTGTTTAAAGAAAGATCATCCAACAGAGAAAACTCAACACAAGGAGATCTGAAATCTGTCAGATTAATTGGCGGGTCTAAAACTACTTTATTAACGTTTCAGAAGGTGCTAAAACTGCAAGGCTGGGTTAAGTTTAAAATCACTGCAATAAATGTTCTCATTTATGGCAGAACTGCTGTTTTTCCCCACTTTTAATTCATGAAAGAGTATTTAGCTCAAACAATTTTTAAGAATCTGGACCAAGAACATGTTGTACCTTTAAAAAAAGAAAGACTTTCACACTTTGGGCTCTGTTTCACAAACACACACACACACACACACACACACACACACACACTCGGAGCAGGGAGGATTGGGCTCTTTATTGGCACTTACGTCAGGGTGGAAAGAACATTTTCTTGCCCATATTCCTGTCTGAGGTTAACGGGCAACATTCGTCTCTTCCTCACTCTCTCCCTCACACATTCGCGCTTTTCCGACTCCCTCATTTTAATTTCTTGCTCCTGCTCTCCCCCTCTCTGCGTCTACCTCCAACACTTTTATTTCTCTGTGTGGGAGAGCCTTGCTGCGAGCACTGGCCCACAGGGAGCCTTTCACATTGCTGATGTGCTCAGTGGCTGCGGATTGTAACCTTATGCGCCCCTGCAAGTGAGTCATGCAAGGTAAAGAAGGAGATTGTGTGTGTTTGAGAAAGACAGCTATTAAGCAGCTATGTTCCTTTCATAATGAAGAGATCAGCTCTACCAGTGTGACTCACTCAAAGCATTATACGTCTAGTCCCACGTGCGCACATTAGGCCAAGCACTGGAGCACTCTGGGCTTTACAGTCATGTGAAAAAGCAAGTGTGCCCTCTGTCATTTCTAAGATTACACATATCAGAATATAATTGTGATGAAAAACATTCTTAACAGGTTATTTTCAACTTTTCTTTAACACAAAAACACATAAAGCTGATCTGGTGAATGCTGTATTCTGGGACTCCTGTTTACACATCCAACTGACTTAAAGTACAGTGTTCACCATCACGTAGGTTGGATTTTTTGCCCTCCATCCGCTCCTTAAGCAAATCTCTATCTCTTCAGTTTTGAGCTCACACTTTTTCCAGCATACCCTCCTTCAGAGGGCTTAAAATTGAATGCCCCCACCCAACAATTTTTATCAGTCACCAACAGTTAAAAAAAAAAAAGGATCCAAATTAAAGTTTAGCAAAATAGAAACCAGCACCACAGCCTCAACAAACCCTTGTTTATTTTAATGAATGATATTCATTCAACTTGGTTTTTACACTGGTCATCCACACTCCCACTGCAGTGACTCAGTGCCCCACAGTCTGATAACTGCTGCTTTAAGTGCTAAATACTCCACTTTGTTCAAAGCTAGCTCCTAACTCAATCTGCCATTTAGTGCCCAACAGGTCGCACACAGTTGCTTTTTAGACGTTTTTCACTGAAAGTTGCAGCCTGCCGCTGCCAAGCACAACACTGGGGTGTTGCAGGGCAGGAAAGCAAACAATTATGTTAAAGATTATTTAAAAAGTCTAGAGGGAGAGCTGTGAATTCAGGTAGTAATTCTCCAAGTTCTTCCCAACAAGTCTCTATGTTCACTGCATTTAGTTATTCGAACTACTATTAGCATAAAATCTTGGTTTGTGTAGATTTAAAAGACAAACTATGATTTTTGAATTTTTTTTATTGAGCAGCAATCACTGGGGCTACAACTGTGGGATAACAATAATTTACACCCTTTAAAAAAATAATAAAAGTACTGTAAATGTTTTTTGTTGTTGCGTTTTCAGGAAGAGAAGAAATAAAGCTATCAGTTAAATCTTTTTTAACATGTGTTTTCTGCTGGTCACACCAGCTCGAGTAATGAGGTAGCAGGTATAACTAACTGATGTCACGTTTTAGTGTTGCTGTGCAGATTTGCATGATAATGGTGGTCAGATTTGAGGTTCTCTCATATTCATCTGTAGCAGGTGTGTCTAACACAGCTCGGGATGGAACTGACCATCCAAACGGTTCAATGCTGGATTGCTGGATGTCTTTAAAAATGTGAGAATTGCAAAGGAGATGGCCATAAAGAGTTTTAACATTATTTTGGTTAGTTTTTCAGTCTTCTTAGTGACACAGACATCACCAGTGGCATGCTACACCAAAGTAAGTAATAAAAAAGAAAACCATTAGCCATCTTTACTAGAGAAATTTCTATTTTCTTTCTCCTTTTTCCCAGGGAACCCATAGTAAAAAAAAAAAGTTAAAAAGGGCATTTTCTGAGAATGAACTGAAAATGTCAGTTTTTAAATCACAGGACAAGTAACATTTCTGTAATTTTATTCCTTTATTTCTTAAAACCTAAGCCAAAAGAATCATGGTGATGGCATTCTTTGATTTACTACAGATTAAATTGCACTTATTTTCCACATCTCAGAGATTAATTGTGCTGTTTTCAAACAGGTTTTTGGGCAATGTTGTAATCTCACTGGTCCACTTAAGATCATGTGTCTCATGTTGTAAAATTAGTTCAAGACCCCTGATCTATAACAGATACTTCATTAGTCCCCAGTGGGGAAATTACCCTTTAGAGACCACTCATCCAAGAGATCAGTGACTGTAGCCCATGCTGCCCTCTGGAGGCGCTGCTATATCTTTGTATGATTTCCTTGCCTCTTCTAAAGCTCTCTGAATAATTTCTGTGTTTGAGAGATGTTAAACTGACATCCACTTGAGAGTTACTGAGTTGAATACGTTTGTGCACCTGGAGGGCACACACTTGCATAGATAAATGCAGCCAATGTGCTGAAATTATTTCATGAGCCTGAATTTGACATCTTATTGTAAATTATTGATGCCCAACTGATTTCTTTTAACCTTGAAAAAAAAATGCAGGACGTCTCCATGTTGTTGTTAATCATATTTTTTAAGAATAAAGTGTAGTACTGAGATTGTGCCAACAGGTGGCAGAGCACAGACCTGCAGTTATGAATGAATGTGCTCTGACTGCATGGCTTTAGGCAGCATGACCACAGAAAAATAGACTGACTTCTCACTCCTCAGTACATTGCCAGCATGATGGCGCTCCATTACTCTGCTCACAGCACCGCGGGCGCACACACACACGCACACATTAAAATGCCACGCACGATCAGAGCTTCTGTATTTTTAATAGAAAAAAAGTATTTAAAATAATACAACAGCAAGTATCCAGAAAAGATGACAACAGCAACAAAAACAAAAAAACAAACAAACAAAAAAAAGTGATTAAGTCTGTGTCTCCACGGCAACCATGCATCCTCCCCTCAAGCTCAGCCCAGTTTGCTGCTTCAGTGCCAACATGTGTATGGATGTGTTTGTGTGTCTGTGTGTGAGAACACTGAGCCTAACAGAAATACGGAGCTATATGGAAAACCTCTGACTGATGCACGTGACAGTCTGCTGGTGAAATAAGGAGAACACAATAATGTGATTGTGTGATTCATATCAATATGCAGCAGTGTGCTGGAATGGGAGTGTGCTACCATATATACAAGAATAGACTGCAAGTGCATGTTAGCATGGATCTGCCAGATTCTGGTAAATGGCGGAGGATGGATGGGTTGAGACACAGATGCAGTGAATTATGCAGCTTCACTCATTGATTGCTGTGGTGATGAGGACGATAATGGCTTTGATGAGGATTCGCTACGATGGAAGCCAAAAGTAAAACAAACAGAAGAAAAGAACATCAAAAAAGGGAAGGATATAACTGAATGATTGGATGAGGAACAAAGCAAAAAATTTAAAAACAAAAAAAAAAGGGTCCTTGACTTCAAGGCGGAGGAGTTGAGTTCTAAATCATCAGCTCGCTCCCTATTCTCTCTTATTAAAATATCCCCCAGATTTTCCCTCTGCCTCCCTCACCCATTCTCTCAGTCTGTCGTGACCCAGGCCAGCCTGACTGACGGTAGGCCAAATAGTCCAGTGTGAATCCTGGTAGCGTTTGAGAACTCTGCCTTCAGCTCTGGTTTGTCTCTGGGCTTCCTTTCTTCTCCATTTGTGCATCTCAAGACACCCACCAAGATGTTCCTCCTTACTGGGCCTCCGTATTTGTGAATTTCTTTTATCCAATTGCAGGGGTTAAATATAGACAGACAGACAGGAGGACAGATGGAGGGTCGCGAAGCAGCCTTTATCCAGCTCGAGGAAGTAACTGTGCCTGACCCGATGGAGGCGAATCCTTCACTCGGTTCACGCGATGTGTGCACATCCGTTACCACGTCGTCCTCCATCTCTCACTCCTTTCATCTGCCTGCCCCTTCATCACTCGCCACCTCCATCTATCCACCCAGGGCCTGAAGGGGTGAGGCGCTAAGTGAGGAAGGCTGTAGTCTCTGAAGAAAGTTCTCTTTCTGCCATTCTCTCTTTCTCTCAAGCATCCCCCACTCTTTCACTTGTATTTAAAGTATTATCTTTGCCATATGTTCAAAACCTCACAAAATCATACCAACATAAAGTGTCCTGTCAACACCCCATTGGTTAAACACTGATTTAGCGCTCTCTCTCTCAGGCACACATAAGCACACATGTATTAACACACACACATACACGCACACACAGTGAGGCCCTCTGTGGGGGTGACTTTTGGGGCCTCTGTGCTATGTCCCATCTTCCTCCTCCTCTTCCGAACAGTAGTCTCGCCCCTGCAAACAAAGGGAAGAGTATGAGAAGAGAAAACATGAGATGTATATCATTGTTTTTCTGCTCTCACTTATTCCAGTTAACTGACTGAACTGTCTGCATGCTGAAAATCCCCCCCCCCCCCCCCTGTTACTCCACTCGCATTTACACAAGCCATCAATGACAGTGGAATCTAAAATGCTGGATGAGAAGGTGAAGAACTCAAAGGTAGGCTGCAGTGTTGTTTTGTTTCTTCTGTCAAGGTGAGGAGATAACCTAACTTTCCTCTGCAGGCCTCCTCCAACTCTCCTCAAAGAAACTTTCAAAACACAGGCTGCCACAGAAAGATAGTAAAAATCTGTGGTATAAAATAAAGGATGTTTACACAAGTACTAAGCTTAAAAACTACAGCACAGTACTGCAATCTTTCCACTTGTACTACTTGTACTAGTAATAGTACTTTCAACTTTTATTTGACAGATTTTTTTTCCAGATTTGCAGATTGCACTCACGATGTTTTGATCAAACCACCAGACAGTTGGTAAAGTAATTAAACCTCCATTAATGGATTTTATTTTGGGGCCACATTAACATATTATGATCTGACAGTATTTATACAAGCAAATAGCAGCCTGCTAACAACCCATCATCAAACCCTATCCGTCAGATAGGGCAAGTATCATCATGTAGCAAGTATCATCATTATTCATTTGGAGTTGTGTTTTTGGTCCCCCTCATAAAGGTTACTCCAATATTCACTGCCATTTCTCATTTGTTTAGCTCTCTGCTAACTTCTGAGCAAAAGAACGGATTTAGAGCACTGCATCAAATCTGTGACATGGTTAGAGTGTAGCTTTCCATAAATCTAACTACACACTGCACTGACCCAGAGCATAACAAATGTGATAGGACTGTTCGGCGGTAATATCTAACGTAAACATAGGATATCTATCAGTACTGCTAGTGGGCCAAATTTTAGGTCCCAGTTACACAGGTCTACAGTCTGGCAACCACAGTTTGCCAGGGAAAAATATTCATTTCCCAGCCGATTAGAGTGGTTGCTGTCAGTCACTAGGTATACGTGCTGCACCAGACACTTCCTTGTGATTGCTTTAGTTGTGCAGAATTTGCATGGATGACGCCAACTTTTCTGCAAATACTGGCCAACTACTCGCCGAGTGGTAGTGAAACTTGAACAAGTGTGATGCAAACCAGAAACTGTGAACTTTACTGCTGCAACCAACACATTTCAAAAAGGTGCAACTTTTACATGCAATACCTGGAATCAACTCCAGACCTAATTTGTCATAAAACAATGACAGAGCAGGCCTCGCCTGCCCTTCAAACTGCTTGTCAGTCAATTGCCTAATAACTTTCAAAAATGGGGGACTGTACAAAAATGGCTATAATTCCTAAACAGTTAATGCAAAACTTTGGTTACACCCCGTCAATTAAAGGGGAAAGTCTGTATTTCAAATCACATCGTGACTTCATGATTTAATGGTTTAATTGTCCAAGAACCCAACTGCAGCTGAATAATTGAGGGACACTGAAGGGATCCCTTTCATATTATACACGATTTTGTCCGTGCCATAAATGTATCTTATAATAATAATTAAAAAAAATCTGTTTCCACTTCAACAAACTTTTACTATCCCTACGCTGTGGCACTGTTACATTTCCTCACCCACGTGTTTCAAGGCAGAGTTGAAAATTTAAATGCATCATACTGAAGCTGAATTGAGCCATTACTCATTTCACTTGGATGGTTCTGACTGTTCATGAGCTCGCAGTATAATTCAAGAGGCAGAGAAAGAGCAGCAAGTACTTATCACTGCAGTGATCACCTGTTCCTCCCCCTCACACATTTGGAACTCAGTGTTGAGCTAGTACGCAGAATGACAATGTGGACTAATAGATGTTGTTGCTTGCACTTAAAAGTTTAAGACCCAGCCATTACTTTAAATGCTCATAGACTCACTCCCTGCAGCTCCTTCACCACAACCCCTCCCTTACAAACCCCACTTCCAACTTTTAAGATCATGCAACCCCCTTACCTTCTCAATCTTCTCATCCAGCATCCTGAAAAATTCCTGCTGGCTTTCTGACGTGTGAATACTGAGAGGGAGACACAAATGGAAAAGTTAGAGAGGGGGGAGGAGAGGAAGTTGCAGGATGGAGATGAGAAGGAGAAAGGAGGCAACAGATACATCATGAGAATTTTCCATTACAACCCCCCCACCCCTCCACAGCCCAAACACTCACGTACGCACACATACGCAGTCACAGACACGCAACCCTCACTGCAGTGTGAGAAGCAGTTCTGTTTGAAGGAATTTAAGTAATCATTTTAGAAAGAATTAATGCAGTCTCTCACCAAAAGGCGAAAGACTCTGCAACAGCAGCAACCATTATATATACACACTCACAAAGGCTCATCAACATGTATACAGTCAATGCTGGCCAAGAGGCAGGATTACAAAAGCCAGATACAAAATATCACTTACTTCACACGCCATAATATTAACATACTACAGTGACAACTTAATGGATGCATTATGAAAGGGTCAGCTTAGACAAATTCAGATGTATTTAAATTAGAATTTCCCTTTGTATTCATTAGAACTCATTAGAATAAAAAAGGGTCCGGGCTGAATTTTATTGAAATAACATTTTAATTTTTTGTTCTTAGATTTTGTTCTTACATAAAACATTTCAGCTTAGCTTTACTTCATATTTTTCCAGGTTTCCTCTATGCTGGTTATATGCCCCACCACGGGGGCCCACCCCACAGTTTGAGAACCACTGGCTCAACAGCTGAGACTTAAAAGCTCATTTTTAACCTTGAAAACAGCTGTTGTTCAGAGTGATGTCAGTGGTGTAACCCTAGTTACTGCGACAGTGTTTCTTCAAAGGCACGTGACCGTTTTCTTTTTTTTTTTATATATTTTTTTCAGCGTGGAAACAGAAAGAGAAACCAAAACTGTCAGAGTGGTTACTTCAGTAGCAAAATAAACATTACTGTAATCTGAGTAAATGGTACAATTGGCAAATTTCTGATCATGTGTTCAAATTATCACAGTTGCCCATTAAGCAGTGATTCTCAAATCTAGGCCTCGTGGCCCAGTGTCCTGCAGGTTTTAGATGTGTCCCTGATCCAACACACCTGAATCAAATGGCTGAATTACCTCCTCAGTGTGCAGTCAAGTTCTCCAGAGTCCTGCTAATGACTTCTATATTTGATGCAGGTGTGTTGGATCAGGGACACATCTAAAACCTGCAGGGCACTGGGCCATGACGACTGGATTTGAGAATCACTGCCATAAAGTGTAGATCATATTATTTATTCCTTTCCACTGCATATTTACAAGATTAGGCCCACTAGAAATAACTTACTTAGATTTGATGTTTGGTGCAGGAACCTCTTTCTGCTGTTTGCCCTTGTGCTGGACATTACTCTTCTCCTGAAAACACAAACACATCATTAGTTTTTATAATCAGATGATAAATTAAGATGATAAGTTTAAAACAAACGAGTCATTTCAAGAAACAGTCGCATCACTGGAAGCAAACATCACATCAAACCTGGATTATCAAATTACATCCTCACCCAGATGGCACTGCATGACAGTCATAGGACATGGGGAAGAGATATAACGCATGTAGGTCTAATAAAACTGATTAGCAGCTCTGATGAAGGTTGATCACCATGCATGAGTTCCTGTTAAGGGTTTTGCAAGCAGTGTATGCAGTTTCCCGCTTTGTCTCCCATGATTCTGGCAAACCAAAGGTAATGGTAACGTGCATTTTCCACCTCTGAGTCTCTGTGTGAGGAATTCTTTCTGAGAGCAAACAGTTACAATAATGACACAAATATTGGTTAGACCAGAAATGGTGGATGGACAGGAGGCTTACCTGGCTATGTAAAAATGCGGCATGGATCGTGCAACAACTCATTCAAATAAAACCCTGCACCTGACAGCACCCTGGTGCCTATTTTTGAAACATAGCAACAGCCATTTAAAGAATTTCTGCAATTTGAATGTGGGCAAAAAATGACATGTGTTGTATGCGTGTGTTTCTTAAATCAGGACAATAGTAAGTCAGCTCCTGTCTTGAAAAAAATGCAATAATTATATTTACAACAAATATATAGTGTTGCATTGTTTACATGAAGCCCACATCAGAGTATCAAGCATATTGTCTTTTGGCTTCTTGGAAAATCTCCACTTTTCCTTTAGTACTGCAATAATCTGCAGTGACTTTCAGACAATAAGAAGCTGATAAGCCTGTTGTTGATTTGTGGAATTGTGACACTGCTTCTGTTTTTCTAATCGGGATTATATTGTCACTGTTTCAAACCTTGTCAGGACGCCAGGTAGACCTGATTTACAGAAAAACCGAATTGCCTCCCATGGTCACTCACCCTTTTCAATCATTTAGTGAACTGAACTTCAAAAGTTTCACATTTTGAAGAATAACATATCCAAACATTATTATATTAAAGGGAGGGCTTTGCAAAGTTCTGAAGAAAACTGACTTTCCCAGTCCCGATGTAATACTTCTTTGCACCACTAAAGACCCAAAAGTCTTGCAAGAGGGAGTGAAACCAACCATGTGATCAACCTACACATTCCACACATTTCATGTTGTCTCTACCTGCATGTGAGGCAACTTGTGTGTTTTTTACACTAAGACAGCATGTGTACGTGCAGACCAGTGAGGCTGACTGAGCCGCCTCTGGACACAAACACCAGCCCGTTCACTTTGGTTGATGGACTGTCAGGAAAAGGTCTGCAAGTCTGTGAGCCGATGACAGGCTGTCAGTGGATGTGGTGTGTGCGTGCACTCCTCTCACCAGGTTCTCCTGGTTGCGTGCATTCACTCGGTTTTCATCCCCTCGCATGTACTTCACCTCTTCCACTCCCTTCTTGTATTCATCTGAAAAGAGAGAGAATGAGACATTATTAAAGGAGGGAGGAAAGAACAATAACTTGCATTATCAGGAGAAGAAACACCGACCAAATTCCTTTTATTCGTCCTCAACAGCAAAAAATATTTAAGTATGTCATATCAGAGTTACTGTAACCTCACTCCAACAGCAACATGGCCAGCGACTATTCCATTGATTCTTGTTGTAATTTGTTCAAGGTAATCCGATAACTATGACCTGATCCAGTGCATTCAAAAGTGGATATGACAGCTGAGGGATAAATAGCAGGACACAAGTTTCCATTTTAGCTACAGCATCTCATCTGTGGAGAGAGAAAGCAACAAAGGGGAGACACAGAGAATGTGTGAGTAACGGGTATGTGAAATACGAAGAGACAAGTGGAGGGAAAAAAAAGAAAAAGAAGTGATAAGAAGGAGTAAGCTGAAGGGGATTAAAGATCAGTTAAACAGCTTCTAGGCTTCATGGACAGCTTAGATACTTTAAGACAGTTAAGACAAACTTACTGGCAGCAAGAGTGTTGGCTATCACCAAACACTACAACCATCTGCACGGTTCAACCACGGCACCAAGTGCCGCCAGTCCTTGGTCAAACCTACAGCTCAAAATTAGAGCAATAATCATCCAAAGTGATTTTCCTAATACTGGCTGCGTTTGGTGTAATTAACCAAAGAATGGCTGCAATAGCATGATGCACTCAGTCTGTCAGCCCGGAGAAATGTAAAGGGTGTAACTCCATATCACCATATCACTCAAGAAAAACAAACTACCCAGCACACTTCACTTGCCATGACTAACTAGTGACAGCTGACCTAGATTGTAGATTTTATCATTAAATCCATAAAGAAATATTATAGTCCATTAAAGTTAACAGATTCAAAAAAAAACAATAATGAGTCTTTTAAAAAAAACACAGTTAAGACAATGTACAATTCTAGTATCACAAATTCTACTGGCACAACCTCCACAGTGCTTTTGCACTTGTGGTTAAATGTACAATACGACGGTTATGGTTATCATTTCATTAATGATCATTAATATCCAGTGATGCGGGACATATTGAAATGTTTTTTAGTATTAATAGTACCTAAACTAAAACAACCTTCAGAGATGCTCATAAAATGGTATAAAAATGAAACTGACTTGAAATGGTATGTACAGCACATTTACGCAAGATCAAACCCCACCTAACCTTGAGCAACAATACAAGCACACTGTCGTTTCTGCTAACTACCTCATTGCTCGATATTTAACTGATACGGTAGCCATGATGGTGATAAATATGCACACAGAAATGCAGAAGCCCTGAGTTTATCTGTTATACACTTTGTATTTTGCCCTTGCTCTCTCTCAGTAGTGTCTGTCTGTTGGTATGTTGAGCCACATATCTGTCTGTGCCACTTTGTACCCAGCTGAAGGGTTCACCCCTCCCTCTGCTCAGCTGCTCACCTGACGTGCGTTTAGGCACCTGTGTTTTTACATTGTACACGTGCTTGTCTACAGAGCCAAACATGGGCTGCATTTGGTAGCTGAACAGCACTTATTTCCAATAATTTCTGAAAGAAACAAAGAGGGAAGCTGGCAGAGATTAAGAGAAAGAGACGAGAGAAACAAATGCCAGCTCCTTTTCTGCTGTTTGTCTCAGGAATGTAAACGAGTCGGAGCAAAGCAGCTCCTGTCTGAACATGCCGACACAGACACACACACACACACACACAGGCAGCGCTGTAACACAGCACAGGCTCACCAAGCTTAGATCTGCTCTGTAAACATAAGCACATACAGTGCTACTGTAGGAAGCAGAATTAAGAGCTATTTCCTCTCTTCTCCTGATGGTAGAGGGGTAACCGCATCAATTTCAAGCTATATAATCTGTTGGCTAAGGGTGATACAAATAACTATAGGGGTTCAAATTAGCTGCAGCTCCTGGCTGTACACCAAAATCAACCCAAACTCACATTTTCAAGCAAGAATTGAGGAAAATGTGATACTATAATTTGGGCGAGCTGCAGCCTGACAGGTTAAAATGTCTGAATGTTCTGCGTCTGTCACAGAATAGTAGCTTAATGTGACGATAAATAGCAGACAGATCAAAGTGACCCAGCTTACACCAATCAAGAGTCATCACATCACAGACTTTGCTTCAATTTAGATAGGAGCAAAAAAAAAGATAATCTAGTCATGCTGCATGAGGTCTATATGTGGTGTGTGTGTGTGTGTGTGTGTGTGGCAGTCATTGTCACAAGAAATGACATGGGTGTTTCGTCACACTGATGCTGGGCTTGCTTTGGGTGAGAGGGAGGGAAACCGTCAGAGAGAGGAAAGATGAAAGGGAACAACTATTTTGAGAAGCCGTGATTTTGTGATGTGGACATCTTTCTCATCTCTGATTACAGAGCGGGGCTCTGCTCTGACCTTAAG
Source organism: Bujurquina vittata (assembly GCA_015106715.1). NCBI lineage: Eukaryota > Metazoa > Chordata > Actinopteri > Cichliformes > Cichlidae > Bujurquina > Bujurquina vittata. The sequence goes on from VUQK01016668.1 coordinate 21,866, forward strand.
GTACCAACAGTCACTGTGTGTGTGTGGTGCGTGAGAGCGCGTGCGTATGTTTCTATTTCAGATAAAGCTGCGTCTTTGAATCAGCACGTTTGTCATTTCGTGCAATGTTTTTTGGGGTATGAGTCATTTAAATAGCCTTATTTAGGCGTGTGTGTGTGTGTGTGTGTGTGTGTGTGTGTGTGTGTGTGTGTGTGTCTGTTGTGTGTGCGTGTGGGTGTGTGTGTGTGTGTGTGTGTGTGTGTGTGTGTGTGTGTGTGTGTGTGTGTGTGTGTGTGTGTGTGTGTGTGTGTGTATAAATGTGCGTCTGCTCTCATAGCTCTAGCTGGCCTGCCTGTCCTGTGGCTATGTCACTCTGTCCTTCCTGCTGTGCGTCCTCTATCTCAGTCAGCCTGGCCACAAGCCATCACCAGTCTGGTCGTGACATTTACACCTGAACACGAACTTTCATTTCCAACAGACACACACACACACACACGCACACACGCACACACACAATCATTCCAATCAAATGGGAATCATCTGTGAAAGAAAAATAGGACCCAAAAAAACCCCACACTGTTTATAATATTTTGAACAAAACGTGATGTCATGCCTCTTGCTGGCAGGGATAAAATGATGATGAATAAGAAAAAAATTATCTCAAATAGTTAGGTTATTACTGCAAGGCCTGTTTAACATTACCGGTGACCTTGCCCCCCAACTGAAGTCAGTGACAATAGTTTGAAATAATTTGAGCTTTGTGACATGGCACATTATGCTGCTGGAAGCAGCATAAGAAGATGGATACACTGGTTATAAAGGAACGGACATGGCCATCAACAATACTCAGATAGACTGTGGGGTTTAAATGATGCTCAGTTGTTACTAAAGGGTCAAAGTGTGGCAAGAAAATATGCCCCATACCATTAAACCAGTTGTTTATGCCAGATTCTGACCCTACCATCTGAATGTTACAGCATAAATCAAGACTTAGGCTACGTTCACACTGCAGCCTGAAGTGGCACAATTCCGATTTTTTGCCCTCATGCGACCTGTATCCGATCTTTTCATGACAGTCTGAACAACACAGATCCGATTTTTTCAA
>VUQK01016669.1:0-14337 GCA_015106715.1 Bujurquina vittata
AAGAATGCGCCACGCAACTTTCCTGGAAGTCATTGGATGGATCGACAAAGCATGGGCTTCAGTGACAACCAAAACCATCCTGTCGGGATTCAGAAAGGCCGGAATAATTGAAACTGCGACCGACGACGCAAAAGCGGAAGAGGCGCTTCGTTTACCTCCGGAGTTGGCGGAGTTGTTTAGAAGTGATACCGAGGACGGAGATTCATTGAGTGAGATTGATGGTTTGGTTAACTAGTTTGCATATTCTTCATGTTATAGTTATCTGAATAACTGTTAATGTTAACACACCAGACACATACTCAGTGAGTTGTCTGTGCGTCACGTAGCTGACTGTGTTACGTTCGCGTACCGTACGGCCTGTTGTTCTCTAACCAATTATTATTATAAATTGCCTTTCACGTTGAAATGTATGTTCTTTATCAAATAAATTTCCCCCAAAAGTGCGACTTATACTCCGGAGCGACTTATATATGTTTTTTTCTTCTTTATTACGCATTTTTTAGCTGTTGCGACCTATAGTCCGAAAAATACGGTAGTTGCCTTATGATTAGTGATGTTGTACATAATGCATTGATATAAATAGATTATGTAGTATGGGTGCGTTATGTAATCATATTCCTGTGCACACATGAGTATAATATGATGCGTGATTTCTGACTATTTTTAAGTATGACCACGGCTCACTATTTCTGAGCAGTGGTCATATTTGCCCTATATTAGTCATTCATGACTGCAGCATTTTGTTGTAAAATTTCTCTCTGATTTGCTCCCTCTAGGCGTGGAGCATCACATACGTCAGCTGGCTGACGTTTGTCTTCCTCATCTGGTCCTGCCTGCTTTGGATGGTGCGCGACCGGAGGCGCTACGCCATGCTGTCTTCTCCTTTCATGGTGGCCTATGGCAACCTGCTGATAGTTCTGCAATACATTTGGACTTTTCAGGACATGGACTACAGCAAAGTCAAAGGCTTCTTTGTCGAGAAGAAAAACCCATTCCACTCACTTTCATCTAAGGTTTGGGGGTTAAAATTAGCCAAATAATTTTCTTGTTTTCCAAATGTTTCTCCCAACTAAACATCCACACAGCCGCTAAACCTGACATTTAGCTCGACAATCTGTAATCTGACAACGTGGTTTGGTTTAATATGTACAGGGTTTCAGGTGTATTTTGTAAATGCTGCACAGAATTCATTTTTTTAGGTTCTGATTGTGTCTCCCCTGAAGTCAGTTAATAAAATAAGACAGTGTAGTTCTGCAATGTGCTCCTGAAAAAGGTCAAGTTTTAGTGTTTTGACATGTGTTGGAATAACTCTCAGGCTTTCATATTTCCAGCTACTGAACTTGACCTGATTATGTCTAGAGTGAGATTTTATGCAACACACAAACTTGGAATTACCTTAATATATTTAAAAAAACATATTTTGGTTTTAGTACACTGTTTATTGATATAAAGGGTGGTGATGTGACTGTATTACACACCTGGGTCAAACAGAATGACCAGATAAATGCAACACACAAATTGAGACAATCTAATTCAAGTTTACAAATTGATTTACTATACAATATATACAGAATATCACATATTTTGCTTCCACAAAGTTATAGTAAACAGTCTGTGATTTGTTGTGATTTTTTTTTCTTGGTGTGTGTAGGTCCTGTGCATGATGACCTTTTGGTTACTGCTGAGACAGACGCTTACAGAGAGACAAGAAAAACAACAGGAAGACAGCACTGGTCTCTCAGACGTTCATGTGGAGGATCAGATGAAGATGCAGGGTAAGCACTAAGATTTTATTTTGTTTAACTTAGAGTAGCATATCAACTGTTTAACACAAGTAACTGGATGATAAAAGTGTGGCAATGTTGCCAAAACCTATATTGTGAGCATTTTTATTATAGTTAGAAATTATGTGAGTTTTGTTATTGATGGTATGAATAAATATCACTTACAGGTATCAGAACTAGCACATAATGCAGCTGGAAAGCTTTTAATACTGATCAACAATGCCACTGCCCCTGGAGATCTTGGGGCCCAAAAAAATTTATATAAAAAAAAAATGTGCCTTTATCCATGGCAGATTATAGAAATTTGGGTGTATGGTTAGACATTAAAAACCAGAAACAGATATGGTGTAATAGACTGAAAAATGCACCATTGCTTTTACAGAGGAAGAGGAGTCTGAGGAAGGAGGGGAACAGGACCTCATGCATGTTCTTGGAAACATGGTGATGGCTCTGATGGTCAAATACTGGATCTACATCTGCGGCGGCATGTTCTTCATTGTCACCTTTGAGGGAGATATCGTCATGTACAAGATTATCTACATGATGATGTTCCTCTCTTGTGTGGCGCTTTACCAGGTACCAAAACACACAAGATGACTGACAGTAAAGTGAACATGTTTACATTCCTATCTGACATCTAAAAAAATCACAATGTCATAAAAAGTAATTTTTTTTGGTAATTTAATCCAAAAGGTAAAATATGACATCTACAGTATATTCACAACATGTAAAATTAAATATTTCAAGCTTTTTTTGTTTTCATTTTGATAATTGTGATTGTGATAATTGCTCATGAAAATCTATTAAAAAAACTATTAGAAGATAATAATTGGAATATGTCATTTCAAATTTAAATTACTGTACAAACATTATAAATGGGATGTATTTCTTGGTCTAGTTCAGTACATGCAAGCAAAATCATGGGGAAGACTGCGCATGTGTATCTGTGTATCTTCATGGTGCCGGCAAAGCATGACAGAGCATCAGTATTTTGGAAACGTGGCTCCCTAACGATTTCTTGATTATAAAACAACAATAACACTTTGTAACCCTTAACAAATACATAATGTAGCGTATAAAATGGCATGTGTGCCAATCTCATCAGCTCTCCTCACAATATGATGGTAATTGTGTATTGATCGGCTACAATGGTATACGTAATACAAGATATAATTCACAACTAAAGATTACATTTCAGTTTATAGCTTGTTGTTTTATTTATTTATTTTTTATTTGATAGGAACGATGCCATTTAACATACTTCCAGTACAGAGAATGAAAATGATCCAGTGCACAGTGATGCAAAACTGCATACACATTAACGCGGGGGGGTGGGGGTGGGGGGGGGTTTACAGGGTCAAGGATGGTAAATGGTTATTATAAAGAATTACCCTTTATAATTACATTACACTGTGTGTTCATATTTCTATCAATTTTGGACAGGTTTATTAATAAGATTTGGGGAATATGTGGGATGTTTAAAATTATGATCTGTATAATTGTTTACAAAGCCTTCTGAAACCAAATGAGATGACCTGAAAAATAAGGATCTTTATTGTTGTTTATATTATTCAGAGTGTAAATATGAATACAATGCTATAAACTTTCCAGACTTCAATTTTCCACAGACAGAATATGCCCTCATATTTTAACTGCAGTCATAAAGTTTGTGCATTGCAGGCTCATAGCACGTATTGTATTCCTAACTCCCAACAGCAGCCTGTGGCAGATTGAGAAGTCACCTAAATCCAGATGTCTTCTTATAATTCTTCTCATCTAGGTGCACTATGAGTGGTGGCGAAGGATCCTGAAGTACTTCTGGATGTCCGTGGTGATGTACACCATGCTGGTCCTCACAGTGGTCTACACCTTCCAGTTTCCTGAGTCGATACACACCTGGGGTAACATGACGGGCCTGGATAAAACAGGGTGAGCACCACTGAACAACTACTGGTCTGAGAAGCAGAATACTGACTCACTACCCACTTCATTTCCCAGAGACAGCTGCATTTGGAGAAGCAGCTTAGTCATCAAACTGTCTTGAGTCATTGTTCTGTTTAGGGATTTGTTTGTATTTTCAGTCGTAGGGCCCTGTTAAAACCATAGCTATAGTAGTGTTTTGTTTTGCTGAATTGAAGATTTTAAAACTTTGAGGAAAATTTTTAAATATAAATCATAGGTTTCTTATTTTCTTTGAATTTCCAAGTATAGGTATGCTCTATATACTCATTCACGAGTGTACCTAAAAAATAAAAGATAGATTGTAGCAGTCAATTTTTAGCTGGCCAGAGTACAACTACGTTGGTATCTACAGTACCTGTTCTTCCAATTCAATTCATGCAGCATAGATGCATCTAATAAAACTCGGCAGCTGTCAGTGTTTTCAGTGTAATTTTCAGTTCAGTTTAGTTTGAGTTAAGATTTAGTTTAGGTTTATAATTTAGTGTTTGTCAGGGAAACATTAATGAGTTTATAACAGGTGTTACAAAACAAACACATTGCTTTTAAAATATAAATGTCTAATAGCATTAAAATGTTGAATCAATGACATTTTATATGCAAATAGTCAAAATTCAGCTTCACTGTGCTCAGTCTCCTTAGATAAATCATAAATGTACAATCAGACACCGATGGTCACCTTGAGTAGTTAGATATTTTCGTCCCTTTTCAACTTGAAATTAAACAGATTTAGAATTTAATGCTTTAACTGCTTTACTTGTTCAGACTTGAGCTTCTCCTCACACAAGAACCTGGGGAGTGATGTAAACTTTCTGTTTCCTCTAAATGTTTCTGAATGCAGCCTAGAAGCGCTGGGCTTGAAGCAGTTTGAGCTGGGTGAACTGTTCATCAGGATTTTCATTCCCACATCCTTCTTGCTGGCATGTATTCTCCACCTACACTATTTCCATGACCGCTTTCTCCACCTTACTGACCTCCAGGCTGTGGTGGCTAAAGAAGAGAGCACTATCTACAGGTGAGACACATGCTGGGTTTTTTTCAGTCCCTATTGAAAAGATCTCTTTCTTGGTCTTTTTGTGCAATATTTGCAGTAATTAATATTTCGTAATTAATATTTTTTAAAAAACAGGTGACAAACTTAGGACAACAGTAAGATGATACCTCTGGGAAGTTGTTCATATATAACTATATATGGTTCTCAAACTTTTTCCATTGCTCCACTTCACTAAAGCGTTGGCATGACGGCTCTAGGTACACAAGCAGACAGTGATGGTGGAGAGTTTTGCTAGTCAACCCACAGTTTGTAAAACACTGATATGTAGAAACAAAGTAAGTTTTCTCCATGTAACTCGGAGGCTTTTGGTTGGCTGTAAAGCCGGACCAACACCAATACCAATATTTGGTGATCTAAAAAGCCAATATACTGGTCAATATTAGTTTTTCTTTCGGGCATACAAATAGATTTCTCTTCCATTTTTTATGTGTAGTTATTTATGAGTTCTTACTAAGATAATGCAGCATAAAAATAAACATCACAATAACTTGTGGGTTACTTGTGTAACCTGTGCCCGAATCTGTTGAGATCACTAGATTGATTGTGGCGTTCCAAACACGTTCGTTTCCAACAAGGAAGCTGCAGAGTGCTCTCTAGTGGACAAACTATGTAATGTCAACACTCCTGACATGGCCGAAGGGTGTTTCTCTTGTCTCCTTTTTTCTTTTTTAAAATTTTCATTTATCAGTCAATAAATGAAAATTATATGCCGATACTGATGTTTCAGAAATATTGGCCAATAATATCGGCTGGCCAATATATCTGTCATGCAATATATCAGTAAGGCTTTAGTTTGCTGTACTGTCCCACCCTTGCTTCTGCTTGTTACATTTTTTTAATTCATAATTCCACTGAAAATTGTTTAGTAAATAATGCTTAATTATTACAAAGAATTTTCAATACTCAGCAATTGTTTGTCCCCAGTTTTGTCACACCCTGTTAAATGCCTGTTACAGCCTCTGTTCTCATCAGTCATTGCGGGCTGTGTTGTGCAGCTCTGTGTCATAACATCCACATTTCACAGTCTGTGGCATGGGCCATCTAACTTTAGTGCTGTTTTTGTGGATTTTCCATTGTTCTGCTCCCACTTGCTCAGCTCTTCTTCCCTCTGCTTCTCTCTGTGACCTGCTGCTATCTATCTTCTTCACCTGTTTCACTCACAGCCACGCCAAAGTCAATGGGCGTGTATATTTAATCATGAATAGGTGGGTATCTGCTCGCTTTCTGTGGCATCCTTCACCATCCCGTGTCACCTCCAAATCTTAGCGTTTTCTTCCTTTTGCAAAACACCCTCACCTCCCACACTGACGTGTCCCTATTACCTTGTTTTTGATGGTACTTTACATTGAGAATCTGAAATGTTTACTCCTGAAGATCAGGTATTTTAAATGACATGATTGGGTTGATTTTTTGGGCTTTGTGTTTATTCATTTTGCCTGTAGCCTACTCTTGTTTGGGTTTCCTGTTAGCTTTCTGGCTCTCTTAGCTTATCTTTTAACCATTTCTCAAACACTTTTTTTTACACTTCTGACGGGAAACTTCTTTCTCATGCATGTTTGAATCTGCAAGACTTTCTTCCTTCTCTCCAGTCGATTTCCAATGATCCACACCCTGATCTATGCACTGATCCCCAGAAAATTACCCCCTTCCCAAAAAAGCTCGCCTCCCCTAAACCACTGGAGTCCTGCAGCCAGTTTTCATACATTTTAAAGTGACATTTTAGCCTGTTTTTGTCCGTTTTTCTCCTCACTGTTTGACTTCTGTGTAACTATATTGTCCTGAGCAGCATCAAAGAAAAAATTCCCACTCGACCGAGCAAGTAAGTGTGACCACCAAATAGCACAATGCTCGCCTTGACATGCAGCCAGTTCATGCAAGCCAAACCTGAACTTTGACATGGCTCCATTATTGCCTGAGAAGACTTTAAAGGTTTAATGCCTCCCTTTAGCTATTATTTATCTGCTGCTCAAAGATCAGACACCATGAGAACAACACAGATTGTTTGAAATAATGCAGCGGGAATGTGCACTGCTTTTTGTTTAAAATGCCTGATGAAACGCTGCTCTGCTGTTGAGTTAGCAGGCTGAGCTGAAGAGTTCCATCCTGCATCAGAGACATTTGACAATCATGTGGACCTTATGTATGAGTGTTTGTAGTATTTATATACTTATGAGGACAAAATACCTTAAGAGAACAATAAAATAGATATAATTATGTGTGTGTGCGAGCGTGCGTGCTTCTGTCTGTGAGTGTGTGAACCATATTTAAGTTTGAGTTTTAAGATCAGATGCAGATACATTTATAGTATGTATAAAATTGATTAGTTTATGTAATAGGACTATAAACTTGCATGGGACACATTTAAGACATGCTGGATTGATTCAGTTTAGTAAATAATTTATTCTTTTTAAAAAAAAGAATTGTGCTATAATTTTTCTATATCTGCTAACAGTTTTTTGTCTTGTGTTTTTTTTGTGCATATTGTTTTTTTTGTGTCTTCTTTTCATTTTGGATTTTGCGTGCATTGTTTTGTACTTATACAGTCTAATAGAAGCTGTGTAATACGTCTTTACCTTTATCTTCACATAAGAAAAAAAACATTATCAGATCAGCAGTGTATAAAGCAATAATGCCCTTGGGAGTTTAGGATTTAGTTGCCAAAGGCTCTGTAATTGTTTGTTTTGTTGAATGCATTATTGGGACATTTTGAATCTTGAACAAGCAGACATCACATCTAATCACTACACAATCAGTACCATAGAACAAAACAGGTTAGAGCTCAACAATAAGAGCACATAAGGAGATGGCGAGTGGCGACAGCAACATCAAATTGCAACAAGTTGGCTGTTGGACACTTGATATATAAATGTGTAAATGTCTCACTTACAGTACATTCAGGACAAAAAGTTTTCACAAAAATGGAAATTTACAGTGATAACCATGATAACTTAGTAAACATTAAAATGTTTTAATGATTGGCAGGTCCAAATATTTTTTTTTATGTTTTACTTTCTAGTTCTAAAATTTGAAAACACACAAAACATCCCCCTAATAACAATAAGTCAATGAAAGTCCTCATATGTATATATAAATACAGATCTGTGCCCGAGTGTGTGTTTTTGTGTAACAACTTCTACCATGTCCTCAGACTGGTGGACCCAGACGGCAGCCTACCAGACCTCAGCATGCTCAGTGCCAGCACGGTGAATGCAATGCTTCTCAGAGAGGGTGCTGAAACGCAGGAAAAGCAGAATACGCAGGGGGGGTGGGATATGGAGAAGGAGAAAGAGAAGGAGCAGGCCCTGGTGGTGGTGATGGATGACACTGACATGGCTGATGAGAAGCCCGGGAGCCAGTCTGACCCACAACAGTCCAGCATTGAGGAGAGCCAACAGTGCAGTGCGAAGACCGAGCCAGAGCCGAGCACGGAGCAGAGCTCAGGTACCGAGCAGCGCGGCAGGTCCATGACCTTAAACATGATATGAAAAATACAGGAAAATATTTTAGACCTGAATATTTTTTGTTTGAGCTTCATTTTATGTACTTTCATTTAATCTAATCAAGCATAACATTCAATCACTCAAACATTTTTATCTTTTCAAGAATGCAAGTAAATAACTGTAAATTCAGCAACTTAATCGAAAAATAATTAACTATTTTGTAAAATAGTAAATCTGAAAATTCATGGATAACAACGATAATTAAGTTCTAATTATCGTTCTGATTAAAGAGCTTATGCGTACTCGTAGAGTAAATATTACAGAAACATTTAAAAAATGATTTCAGTAATTACCAATCCTGTTAATTTAGAACACTAACATTGGTTTGGGGTCTAATAAATTTGTGCCCTGTCTAAAATCTGTGTGCAGTCGTCACATACTTGTTTCTGTCTCAATTTAGGGAATGCGCTTTTTATTCCTACAGTAGATGACCTTGAAGGTTTAGTTGGGTGTTTTGTCTCATTATTATTTCTTTCAGTTTTCCTGAAAGAGTCCCCTATACAAACAAAACTTAAGTTGATAACAGCCTCATAGACTGCTTGTCATGTGTACACCTCATATTGGGCTTCATTCACAAACAATGCATGGGCTTAAATTAAGGATACAAATGTTTTATTGACAAATCCCCCTTAAAAATCGCTGCAATATAAATAATATAGAAGTTTTCTTACTGTAAAAAAATGCACTGTGTCAATATAAAGGAATATTCTGTGTGCACTGTGTGTGTGTGTATGTGTGAGAGAGAGAGAGAGAGAGAGAAAGAGAGAATGAAAAGGAGAGAAGAAAACACTCATTACAAATAAAGTTAGCAAAATAAAAGCAGTAGCAAGCATAGTATGGTTCCAGGCTTAAAAACAAGAAAACACCAATATTGTAGAAATCTGTTCAAAACATGTTTAAAACTAAAAGTTATATTGGCATTTACGTACGGGGCAAATAAACTCAATTCACATTTTTTTTTCACATATAGTTGAGCCGGCACACTGGACTTCTCTGAGAAGTCAGAAATTAATCAGGCAAAATATTCAACCATTGAAACAAAATTTTCTGTTCAGGAATGCAGTAAATAACTGTAATTTTGCATCTTTATCTAAAAATAATCACGTGCTTTACAATTTCTTTCAATTTTTTTGTTTAAAAAAATAGTAAATCTGAAAATTCATGGATAACAATTATGTTTTAGCATTAAAAATATTTTGATTAAAAAAACTTATTAAAGACCAACAAATCATTACAGAAACATTAAAATGAGATAATACAGTCTTGTTTATTTAGGGCAGATTATGTTGTTTTTTGATCTCATAAAGTTGTTACGCACTGTATGTCTGCAGTTTCTCTATTACCTCCACAGAGATTATGTTTTTGGTAGCATTTGCATGTGTGTGTATCATTCTGCCTGTAAACATGATAGCTCAAAAGGTTTTGTTGGGGTGTAGGACAGGGTCATGTTAACAATTCATTCATATTTGACTCACATCCACCAGCATCTTCAAGGTCAACTTAATGATTTATTGGGCAAAAATGGGCAAAAAGCTTTATTGCTTAGAAACTTTGATTCTTTACAACTGTGATGTGTATTCTCAACACATAGAAATTAAAATAGCATGTCAGATTTGACCTCTGACCTCTTTTTCCAGGTCCAATAAGGTCAAACTTTCATAAAATGTCTTCTATCTCTTAAAACTATGCTGAAAATTCTACTGCCGTTTCTTATATTGGCAATATTTAGGAAATGATACTGGAATATGGGGTTTCTAAATATCACATAGTTTGCATTCAAGTATCACTTCACATTTGACCTCTGACCTCACTTATACATTTCCCATCTGCCTTTCTTTCAAGTTGACCCCAAAATGCATTATGGCTTTAAAGAAGGTATCGTCAAGACAATGAGCTACCTGGTTAGTTAGAAAAATACTGTAGCATAATATATAATAAACTCAAATTATTCATGTCCAGTTATTTACAAATCAATACCTCTTATCCATTACCTGCCCCTGCATAATGTTTGCGTGAATACAGCAAACAACATCATCCTGACCTGATCTGAATTTTACTCCACTACAAACTTCTTAAAGTATGTTTAAAATGAACAAAAAGAACAAAATGAATAAAAGGTCACACTGTTCCCTTTAAAGTAAATAGTGCCCAGAGTCTGAGCTGCCGTGTTGGAGGTTTGCACTGTTGGAGTGTATCTTACATGCATACATACATTTTCAGTGTTTTTCCTTTCCTTGTCTCCTTGTTTGTTTTTTTGTGCGTATTTATCATCCTGGTAGTACATGATTTGACATAATCATGGAATTATTAAGTAATGGATGCAAAAACCCCACAGATTCAAGTTAGGGTTGTTTACATTACAATAACACAGTTGTATCTCTTAGTTCAGATCACTGGTTCGCAAACATTTTCGGGCATGTCCTAATTCACAAGTTGACAAAAGCTTTCCTCCATTTGTGCTGTCAGAGGTGTGATCTAAATAAATGATAAATAATAAGCTAAGCGCTGTATAAAAAAATGACGTGTATAGCTGATCCTCGTTCTTCCTTTGCTTCATTCTCATTCTTGTGGTTTATTTTTTCCACATTAACTTGAATGTCAAAACTACTTTTTGTGTCTGAGCTACAAGCCCCAGGAGACCCAACATTGCTGTCAAAGCCCCATTTTTCTTTTTTATGAAGAGAAATGGGACCTTAATAGCCTGCTGATTGCATATAGCTGTCATTCACATAAACTTAGTGACAATAAAAAAAACTGGCTAGTGCATGTGATTCATTAATCACTAATTTAGTTCTAAGCCTGTAGTCCTTCAATCTGCTCTCAGGTTTGTTGTAGTCTGTAAAGGTCAAAGTTCTGTGCTGCTGCCCTGGTATCTGCTGCCTGCACTGACACTAGTCTGTCATCAATCACTGCTACAGAAGTTGTAAAAATTGGTTGTACCGCAGGTTTCAGTAGATTTATCTTGAGTTTGGGGTTACAACACAGCACATAGCTCAAGTACTCACTTTTACCCTCCCGCTAAGGCCAGCTAAAGCTGCATTGCTGGCATATTTACAGAGACAGTCTTGAATGAAAATTTTGTTTACATGCACAGAAAATAAAAGAGGCGATAAAACACATCGCTGCGGCCCTGCAGGACCTCTTAGTTTATAATGAGTTGTGGGCTACACAAGCTGTATTCTCTCAATCGTTTCTTATCTAAACAATGAAGCTCTGTTAAACCCTGAGATGATATGGATTTTGTGAAAGTATACACGCACTACCACACTGTGGCTATAGTTTTTTTAAAAAGATATATAGATATCCTTTATGGGAATAGAAAACAAATTATTAAGTCCCGTTTCTCAGGTTACTAAAACAGCAGTTTGGAATTTGCCTGTTAATTGAATTATATGCAAAACATGTTTACTTCTGAGTTTGAAATGGTAAACAATTAAAACTTTGTTTGCTATACAAAATAAACAAAAAATGGAATAGAATTTCTGGCATTTTCCCTCTAAAAACTTATTTTTCTTCTTTATGGATTAATGGAGTAATTAAATATTTATAAGAAGGCATCAATGAGTAAAGGCCTTTTCTGCCTTTATTGTTTTATTTTGATAAAGTATATTTATACAATCAAACATTCCTGTCACATTTGAAGAATGTATATTATATATATATCATCTTACATGAATTTGTTTGAGGGGTTAACTCTAAAACTACAGTGGCTGTTTAAATTCTAACAAATATGAAAGGAATACAAAGACATAACAGCATATCTGGCTTTAATTTTGGAGAGAACCGTAGAAAATTACAAACATATGGAGCATCACCTAACATAGTCCTGCAGTATAAAGACTCATGCAACCTTCCAGCTAAAGCTGGCAAACTTACTGATCCAAAAGGGAAGAAATAGGGATATTAGTTTATAAACACTTTCCATTTACACCTCTTCAGTCTCGTTGCTGCTCCATTTAAATATGTCTGGGTTTTGTCTCTTTTTCTTCAGATCTAAAGAATAAGTGGCACCTGGTGGTTGACCGTCTGACAGTACTCTTCCTCAAGTTCCTGGAGTATTTCCACAAACTGCAGCTGTTCATTTGGTGGTTACTGGAGATCCATATCATCAAGATTGTGTCCTGCTACATTGTCCTGGTTTCTATCAATGAGGTACGAAAGCATGAAAGTATGAAAGCTTACTTTTGTGTCTGCAGCAAGAGGACGTCAAACCTGACTGAAATTCATACTTTATTTAATTTGACGGGTCAGCTTGAAAGCTCATTTAATAGAATTTATTGTCATAGTAAAAAGAAAAAAGTACGCCCTCCTTCAATTTTTTTCAATTTCAGCTTAGCTTTTGATAAATAAGGACACAGTATAATGTGTCATGTGCTTCTTTTCATCTGATGGTGTACTTAAATAATTTTACATAAAAGTATACCCTCTTTAGCCTCAAATTATCATCACATTTTTCCTCCTTTTTTCTTTTCACAGTGTGAATGTCTTTTGAATCTCGTGATATGAAAAACAATATAGCAGTTGTTATTGGAGTACATGAAAAAGGCAGATGAGTGAAAATAAGCGCTGTTTTCTTTGTCCTCATCCCCTGTATTGTTTCTTGTGCAGGTGTCTTTCTTCAACTATGTGTTCCTTGCATCCTGGGCTTTTGCACTGCCATACAGCCAGTACCGGCCCCTTGCCTCTAGTGTTTGCACTGTGTGGACTTGTGTCGTCACCGTATGTAAAATGTTGTACCAGCTGGACTTAATAGACCCCAGCAAGTACTCCAAGAACTGCACTAAGGTAAATATTATCAGCCAACCAAAGTTGCATACTGTTCTTTAGCATTGTCACTATTATCCTTAACCAAAGTAAGATTTTTTTTTTCTACATTCTTTTGATTTTGACTCATGTACGCCTACTTTATAGCAGGATTTTTGTTGGAGTTTGGCAGGAAAACACTGCAATAAAATGTTTGCGTTCCAAGAGAGACAAAAACCTTTACTGCTAGCTTCCATGACTTGAATTAAAATAGAGTGAAGTACTATGCTTGTTTGAAGGTCCATATTTTTGCAGGTTTTGCATGATTTTCAGATCCTATAATCAATGTTTATCTTATACTTGCTCTTAGTTGAGCCACTCAGTTCATCCAGTGCCTGACATTAGTTATTTTAGATCTTCTCTCTTTGAGCTAATCATCATCTGGATGGCTGGCTCTTAAAAACAGAAAATTTAAACAGGTGGGTGGGACTTCTATGCTTGGAACCGAAGCAATTTTTCTGAAATGGCCATACAAGGATATCTGTCCTCACTGATATCATACAGAGCTAAGAGTAGAAAACATCTATCTGAAACTAACGTTTAGAGCAGCTTGAAGTCTGAAATTTTGCATACACTGACCACATTATTTTAAACTTTGGCCGTGTTTAATAAGAATGCTCACCACTGCAACAGTACATCCTATTTTTTAGAGGTGGCTGTAGCTCAGGAGGTAGAGCAGGTCACCTACCAATTGGAAGGAGTGTCCTTGGGCAAGATACTGAACCCCAAGTTGCTCTCCGATGCAAGAGTTGGAGTATGAATGCGTGTGTATGTTAGATAATAAAGCACTTACCTTGGAAGTGCTTGAATGAATGGGTGTGATTGGGTAAATGTAAATGTGTTGTGTAAGCACTTTATATATAAGAACTAGTCCATTTACCATTTACCATAACCAGAAATTAACAACAACAAAAAAAACATACTTCAAGCCTAGTCCTGGAATAAGAGAAAAATTTAATGAAGATCCATATTGAAAAAAGTCTTTAGGTCTACAATCTAGGCTTAATTCATGTATGGGAAACTGAGCCATTGTGTTTTTGTCTACAGCTAGGCAATAATGGAACATATGAGAGTTTAAACTTACCGGATTCTCTGCTGTATAACGGAAAAGTGGATCCAGCCAACTGGGTGGGCCTCAGGAAGTCTGATGACCTGCTGGGCTACCTCAGGGTAAGAAGTGGAAATGTTCATCGCCTCAAACAATACAGCCAGGGTGTGAGTAGTGAAAAGTGTGTGT
>VUQK01016669.1:17414-31251 GCA_015106715.1 Bujurquina vittata
TCTTTGTCTTCATGATGTGCTTTTTTTCTTTTTTTTTTTCATTTGTTACCATGTTATGGTTCAATTCTTTAACAGTTCTTCAAAGTAAAACATGATATTTTTGATGTTTTTGATGATATTTTTGACCATATGTTTGATGATTATGTTTTTCTTTTCAGCTTATCCCTGGACGTCAAATGGCAATGTGGTCAAGTGGCTCTATATTCCAGATTTCAACAGCAGACCCAATCCTTCGTTCCTCATCTGTACGTTTTGTATTTAAGTTGAAATTTGTTTGAAATCTAAATAAAAATCCTCCTTTACAAGTTTGAAAAATGCATGTAAAGCTTCATGTGTGTTTCTAATTTAAAATAAAAGCTTCCTTGTGAGTGATTGCACAATTAGGATCACATTCTTCCCCTCTTTCAGATGACTTCATGTTGCTGCTCTGCGCCTCCCTCCAGAGGCAGGTCTTTGAAGATGAGAACAAGGCAGCTGTACGCCTCATGGCCGGTGACAATGTAGAGATCTGCAGAGACCTGGACGCAGCTTCCTTCAGTGTTCACAATCCTGTGCCTGACTTCATCCACTGCAGGTACAGGAGCTACCACTCCCTGCTCTCTGAATTTCATACATTTACTTTTTACTTTTAGCACTACTATACGTGCAGCTGAGGCAGAGGATTGTGGGTCAGATAGGCCAGAAAACATGCTGTCAACTACAAGATGCAACTGAATGCAGGCGAACATATTGGTATTGTTTTGATACTTCATTTAAGATGTATGCACTGGCACTTTTCAGTCATCTTTATATCAGTTAGTATGGCAGTACTGGTGCTGGAACACACTCCTTGATTCAAAGTGTGCTCACTGCAGTGTCCGGTCATGCGTATTTATATTAGTTCTACATGGATAAAGTTTATTACCATATGTAGCATTTTAAATTATTTCCAACTTTTGAAATAGATTTTACATTAGATTCTCTTGAAGCAGTTTTCATCATTTTGGGACCATTGCTCAGCTCAGCTGCCATTAACACAGAGGTCAACATGCTGAAATGGAAAGGAAGTGAAGTAGCCAGTCTAATTGATGCTTAATGATGTTGGGTGTCTACTGTATGTATGATGTTGGATTCAAAACTAAAATGTGCTCCACACAAGTGGAGTTGTTAAAAGCTAAGTATGTCTATTTGGAGCTTTGCAAAAGTATTTTACACTCAAATATTAGCTTCAGAAATTTATAAAAGGATTTAACAATAAAGAAAAAAACTTTTTGGTTGTCTCAGTATCCCTAATTTTAACCTACTTTTTATCTTTGTCTCTTCCCTAATTGCCCTTCTGTATCGCTGTTGTGAGGTCAAAAAAGGCAAAATGGCAAAATATCTTTAAAAATCAATAAAGCTTAAATATCTCTGTTTCAGCAAGATATTAAATTTAAATTACTTGTAGTCCAGCATGTTGCATGCCTGCTTACAGTTATATATGTGACTGTGTGTGAATGAGTGATTAATTGAACATATTGTAAATTGATTCCAAAATAGTGTAAAGTGAACAGTTTAACAGGATACTTACTTTCTAAATGACTGAGACCATTAACACTAACTTTGAACTTTAAACATTAATGAATTTTAATGTATCGCTGCTGCAGTGCTTAACAAATTTACTAGACCCAGCTGTCATAAGTCCAAAATTTTTTTTAAACCAAAAATTGTTATTTATTATGCAAATAAATAAAACAATACTCAGATTTGAGTGGGCACAGAGCAGGTCAGAAATTATTCAAGTATAATATTCTACCACTGAAACAATTTTTTCTCTTCAGGAATGCATGCAAATAACTGTACTTTGGCATCTTAATCAAATGTGGGTTTTTTCAGCTGTTTTGTGAATCTGAAAATTTATGGATAACAATTATATTTCATCATAAAAAATATAATTTTCATTTAAAAGAGCTTGCACATACTGATGGATTAACCATTACAGAAACATAAAAATGATTTTGTTAATTCCTGTTAATTTGTGGCAGCTCTGGCATAAACCTTACACTGGGTGGTGGTCTAATACATTTGTTAATTTGTTGCACTGTGTGTTTGTAGTTCTTCTTTTATGTGTTCTCAGTGTTTTTCCTTTTCTTGTCTCTGATTCTCTTTGCCCATTTTTTGTGTGATCCAGTCTCAGGACATTTTACAGTTTGTTTTCTTTTCCATTTTGTTACCTTGTGTGTCTCTTTCTGTGCATTTATCATCCTAGAAGTACATGGTTTGAGACAACTGTGAAACTATTAAATAGAGGGAAGTTGAGTTTTTACATTCACATTACAATAACACACAATAAAATCTAAGTGCAGATCGCTGGTTTTCAGGCTTTTTCTGGCATTTCCTACTTCACAAGTGCAGAAAAGCCCCCACCCCCCAATTTTTTTTTTATGGATCAACAACAACAACAAAGAATGTTAAAATGAGACATTAAAACATTTTCATTCATATTAATTTTGATTTATATTTTCCAAGTGGATTGAGAACCACTGGCATAGAGGTTTTAAAATCAAAGCAGGCCTAGAGAGGCAGACTTGTAAGAAAATTGTTGTCTGAGGTGTACTTTGAAAAAAAAATGCCGTTGTGTTTGGCTGCTAACTGTGTAACTGCAGAAATCTTAAGTGGGGTGGTGCTGAATAAGAACGCACTCATTCAGCAAATGCCTTATAGAGTAAAGGCAAGGAAAAAAATGACAGCTGACAATTGCTCATATTAGAGAGGGATGCTATTGAATACCTGCAGTATGCATAATTTAAAAATGTGCCTGATCTAAATACTGACTTTGCACATAAAGAATGAACAGAGGATCTTGAGGGAAAGAGGGCACGAGTTAAAAAGACAGCAAGAGCATCCTGACCTGTCCACACTCATTGATTATGTGCTCTTCAGATTCCACTGTTTTGGTGTGCAAAGTGGACAAGTCTTTTATTAACGCACTCTGTGTCCATCAACAAGCACTAGTAGTGCAAGAGAGAGCGCTGTACAGCCCGTCTGTCCACGCCACAGCAGCTCTGCACTTATTCCATCGTTTCCCTCCAGGATCGAATTACGGATACGAGGTGGGGGAGGGGGAGAAATCCATAATCCACAAAAACACTCTGTCCGTCACTCCCCGACTCAGACGCTTTTTCCTTGTACTCTAACTCAATAAATAGCTTTTAAGTATGGAAAAGGTATTTTCTCCCCCTGATGAAGAAGGACACTCACTCAGCTGTTCCGGCCCTTCAGTGCATTGTCCCATCCAAACCCACTTCATCAGAGCTGCTTTCTAAAGAGTTGAAGCTGTTACTATGTTTCCCTGTATATAAAATTAATGCACACCTTCATCTCATGTTTCCACTGTACACATCATATCGACAGCCTCTCACATGGAGCCATACACATGCTCTTAACATGCTAGAGACACGCAAAACAATCAGCTGTACCTGTGGTGAGAAACAGGATCAGGTTACAGCTATAATTCGTGTTTACTGATCAGATTCTAAGTGACACTAAGTGATACGCTAATTGGGACTGATGAACAGATCATTCTCTTTTGACTTTTGCTGTGTGGTAAAGATGTACCCTCACCTGTATTAGCAGCTAGCTGGGGTTCATGTGTCCTCTTTCAGCTTCGTGGGATTAAAATCTGCTCATGAACTATAACCATTATCCTACATTATTATTCCTATTCCTATGTAGCAAACGGACTCATGTAAATATCTATCGGATTCTCTGGAAGTATTTAAGAATTAAAGTTCTCAAATAAGTCCATACAAGGATGGGAGAACACAAGTTGATATTATGAGAGACTGTTGAAAATTGTTGAAAAAACTAGTTGTTGAATATAGAGTTATAATTATTTTGTCAATTTAATTGAATTGCTCAAAAAAAGGAGAAAAGCAGAAGGATAGAGGAAAAACAAATGCCTCTAAGTTGAAATTAAACGTCTCTGGATCTTGATAACTAGATTAGTTTGTGATATTTTCTCAAGAACATCAAGATTATGTCTACCAATTTATTTCAGTGTGTCCAAATTTTCATTATCTCTTGGATCCATGAGTTTTCAGAGCTCACACTCGTAAAGATTTTTAAAATTCATAGGTCCAAATCCAGATCTAGATAAACTCCAGAGGTTCATCACAAACCAAAGCAGTACTGGTATGTTTTTTTAAAGGGAAGATGCTTTCTCCTGGCAAGCCTTCCTGTGGATGAACCTTTACATTTAAACATGTTACCCTGTAGAGGCTGAGATGTAGCTCTTAAATAAATAATGGCACTGTAAGATGTCACATGTTGCTTTTCATCTGTGATTATCTTTGCCTAATTTTAGAACCTGATAGGGATCAGATGCTTCTTCACTACGTCCTGATACATAAAACCACGGTGTGCTTTCATTTTCAGTTCTGAATGTTCCCGCACCTTTGGGGCTGCCACTGTACTAATTCGTGACTTTGCCTGTTCGAACTTTTGAGACATATTATTTAAATTTGGGCTCTTATCCTCACAAATACCACACGCTTGTTTCTGTTTTCATTCACACACAGCTTTCTGTATCTCTAGATCCTACTTGGACATGCTAAAGGTCGTCATGTTCAGCTACCTGTTCTGGTTTGTGCTCACTATTATCTTCATCACTGGAACCACACGTATCAGCATCTTCTGTATGGGTTACCTGGTGGCCTGCTTCTACTTCCTGCTCTTTGGTGGAGATCTGTTGCTGAAGCCAATCAAAAAGATCTTGCACTACTGGGACTTTCTGATCGCCTACAACATCTTTGTTATTACCATGAAGAACATTTTGTCTGTAAGTAATCTGTGACAAATTATGACAAATTGATGATGACATTATCATTCTTATATTGTGATTTATGGTACAGAATTTACTAAGCAATACATATATGAAGTTTTAACTGGTATGTTTCAGTTAAAATGCAATATTTATAATATGTAATAAAGCAACACTGTTGTTAGATCCTTGCTTGTGGCTACATTGAGGATCTGCTAAAGAACAACTGCTGGCTAATCCAGTTGTTCAGTCTGGCGTGCACCATCAAGGGCTACAAGATAGACACAAGCCAGAAGAATGTAGGTGGGTGGACTCAAAATTCAACTTTGATTATTAAAATATGGTTTTATATTTCATGTACAACATGGAGCAATATTCCTATGTATGTTGTTTTATAATAAACAAATACATAGACATTAAAATGAATAAATAAATAAATTCCTATTACGTGGGCAGCACAGTGGCGTGGTGGTTAGCACTGTTGCATCACAGCGAGGTCTGGGTTTGAATCCGCCAATCTGTGTGGAGTTTGCATGTTTTCCTCGTGTTTGTGTGGATTTTCTCCAGTTTCCTCCCACAGTCCAAAGACATGCAGTTACTGAGGGTAGGTTAATTGGTGATACTAAATTGCCCATAGGTGTGAATGTGAATGTGGATGGTTGTTTGTCTCTCTGTGTTAGCGACAGGCTGGTGACCTCTACAGCGTGCACACTGCCTTTCGCTCTATGATAGCTGGCATAGGCTCCAGCCCCGCTGAATTCAGTCAGTTTCCAGTTAGAATCAAATTTTTACCTACTGAGAATGATGAGCATATCACTTGTATTGTGTCATATGGAAATGTATTGTGCTGTTTTTGGACTAAATCCTAAGGAAAAAGATTTACATGGCTGTGTTGTATGTGAATTCCAGTTGCTGAAGATTTTTGTGACCTGCCCAGCGATGAGGCTGGCATCATCTGGGACAGTATCTGCTTTGCTTTCCTGCTCTTGCAGAGACGAGTCTTCATGAGTTACTACTTCTTGCATGTGGTGGCAGATATCAGAGCATCACAGATTCTCGCATCCAGGTATTTAACAAAGTGAGACAGTTGCATGGAGACGTTTTAAAAAAAGAAAGGTTAGAGGTTTGATCAAGGCATATTGAAATACCTCTGCAAACATGTGCTTTTTAAGAGGTGATATTTTTTCCAGACAAGTACAGGTGTACCAAACAAGATGTTTTACTAATGTCTCTTTGTGTGTTTCAGAGGTGCAGAACTTTTCCAGGCAACTATAGTGAAGGCAGTGAGAGCCAGACTGGAAGAGGAGCGCAAATCAGTGGAGCAGCTGAAGAGACAGTGAGACCCTAAGCATTTAACCTTCATATGATGAAATGATGTCTCTGTGATGTCACTGTCATTTGACCCAACATTGAATTTAAAAATGATTTTTTTTAAAAAAATATACTTAACTGTTCTGCCATCGTGTGCACAAGAGAAAAGCATATTTTGGGCCCCTTAGTACCAACTGAGCATCATTTAAATGCCGCAGCCTACCTGAATATTGTTGCGGGCCATGCACATCCCTTTGTGACTACGCATCTTCTTGGCCACTTTAACACAGCATGTCATAAAGCTCACATCAGCTCAGACTAAAACTGCTTCCACCGTCCCCAGATCTCAATCCAGTAGAGTACCTTTGGGATGTGTAGCCAACAAATCTGCAGCAACTGTGTGATGCTATCATGTCAATATGGACCAAAATCTGAGGAATGTTTCCAGCTCCTTGTTGAATCTGACATGAATAATTAAGGCAGTTCTGAGGGAGTTCAGCCCAGTACTAGAAAAATGTAACTAATAAAGTGGCCGGTGAACGATAGGAGCATGTCTTCCAGTTCAACACAGTGACCCAAATGTTGGTTTTAATTCTTTTTAGATGAGAATAAAATTTATTTGAGTGACACTGGCTGCACCAGCACTTCATATTAAGTTTATTTACAATACATAAATGCAAGATATCACTAAACATTTCATGTTAAATCATCTCATTTAGTTACAATTAGGTAAACATGATCCAGAAAAGCTTCATTCATCCTGGCTCAGTTTTTATTATTTCCTGGAAACCTGCTTTACTTCATAAAGCCAAAGTATTTCCACCACTTATAGTAACTCAAGAGTTACTCACAAGCTCTGATGATATCCACTCCCCCTCTCCAATGAGTACTCGACTGTTACGTAACATACAGTAATTTCCACATAAAGCCTGGAGATGTTTATGTTATCTGTTACACTGTCCCTCTGTGTCAATACTTCGTGTCTCGTCACAATCTCTTTGATCTAATCAGGATGGAGCGCATTAAGGTGAGGCAGCAAAAGTTTAAGCGGGGCAAGGAGAAGATGCTGAGCCTGGCGCAGCAGTCTGGAGAAGGACAGACAATAGTCCAGCCTGAGGAGGATGATGATGATGGTATGACAATGCCTACCAGGTGTAGAAGGACTATGATTTCTAGTATGGCTCAAGGAAGCTGGGCATGAGTGTAATTCATGCAAGTTAATAAGCAGAACAGAATGTCTATAAGTGTCATTTCTATTAGCAGTGGCGCTAAATAAAAATCTTCACATAGCAGATTTATGTCTTGAAGTTTACAGATCTGAATTTCTTATGAAATGTTGCATTGATGTATTTGTGAAATTTTAGGAGCACAGCCAACGAAAGCCAAGACCAAAAAAAAGCAGTGGTGGAGGCCGTGGGTTGACCATGCTTCCAGTAGGTTGACCCCCCCAACCCCTTTTTTCTCTTCCTCCACTCTGATTGGCCCTTGTGTCCTTGACCAGAACGCTGAGGATTCCCATACTGCCCATGGGCTCTGAAGGCACCATCATATAGTAACTCCTCCAGACTTTAATCTTTTTCTGTCTCTATTTAAGGGTCCTTGTTACCTGTAGCTCCGGCCTAACTTTACACAGCATGTGTAGAGAGACGCTTCTAGTTTTAAGTTTTAAGGCGAGCGACAGAACAGTGTCAGCATCAGTGCAGAGCAGGGTAGCCTTAAATAGAAGCGGTGAAGAAAGAGAAAATGACTAACGGCTGGAGGTTTTGTACTTGATGTTGTTCAAAACATAAACTTCATCACTGGTCTCACCTAAAGAGCCTACA
Organism: Bujurquina vittata; assembly: GCA_015106715.1. Taxonomy (NCBI): domain Eukaryota; kingdom Metazoa; phylum Chordata; class Actinopteri; order Cichliformes; family Cichlidae; genus Bujurquina; species Bujurquina vittata. Next base: position 25,329 of record VUQK01016669.1, read on the forward strand.
GTAGAGAATCACTCTATTGCAAAATATTTTCAAGCAAAGACATGAAGCTGACTTGCCTTTGTTCTCAGCACTGGGATAAAGGGTGAAGGTTAAGTTCATTCTTTGCCTGCAGACATGATCACCAAACAGGCATTACCTAGGAGAAAATAGAACAGCAATCAGACCGATGATCAAATATGTCAAATAATGGCCTTTACAGTCAGTTTGTGGTAAATAAAAAAAAAAATACCAGCGTTTTCCTGAGTCAATACAGTGGTTGCCTGTTTGTCTTGAACTCATGTCTCATATCATACTCCACCCCCACATGACATTTTAAAATAATTTCTCCATTTTATCTCTTTGTCATTTGATGTTTCATCTCCATTTCCCAGCATCCTCCCTCAACTCCTGCCCACTGCGGTTCTGTTCAAGGACATAAGTCAGCCTTGTCTATCCCATTGCTTCTAACACTTAAGTACTGTAGACTGGAGTCACTCCAGGGCGACTGAAATATGAGAATAACGGACATTCTTCACTGTGTTTTCTGCTCATAGTTACATTAATTTTACTGACTTGTAGTTTCACCTTCTTGAAAGTGTGTCTATATCATGACCAGCCCTAGATAAATATAAATGTTTGATACTTGGTGAGATATGTAGAATTTAATGTGGTTGCATTTCTTCCTTACAGCAAGAGAACCATCTGTTCTTTTTTTTAATGTCATAAAAGCACTAAATTACTTCCAGTCTCTGTTTGACTGAATGTAACGTTGCTTCACACTATGCTCCTCAGTGGTTAGAAGTGGAGACTACTACTTGTTTGAAACTGACAGTGAAGAAGAAGCGGAGGAGGAAGAAGAGAAAAAAGATGAAGATCCACCAAAGAAGTCAGCATTTCAGGTGGCTAAATTTTGGTGTCAGTGGGAAATAATGTGTTACACCCAGACAGAGTCTTAAGAGAAGAATATGGTTATTAATTAGCTTTGTACATAATAGTTTTAATGATCTGCTCTGAGCTAGACATTTACTGTAGAACCCATAAACTTTATGTAAAAGGTGGCTGTAGCCTTGGGTATAAAAAGTAAAGTGAATACATAATATAGGTTGCATTATTTCAAATGGTCAGCAGGGGGCAACTCTTATTGTAAAAAAGAAGTCTGATTGTACAGAAGTCTATGGGGAAACAACCATATTTCTCACTTGATTTCTGGACTTTCTGGATTTCTGGACTAAATAGTTTATGTTCTCAGTCACTAGTTTCAACTATTACTGAATAAACTGTGGTGCTCTTTTTTTAAGTTATGCCCCCCTTAAGTATAAAATAGATGATAAAGCAGGGTATGCTTTGTGGTTGACAACTTGCTACCATATGAGTTTGCAGGTTCCTCCGTTTCTCAGTCACTTGTGATGTCTGTTTTTTTTTTAATTAAGCAGAATAGCAGCAGCCAAAATACACAAGTCAAGGGGTTCAAACCAGTGAGTGATGTCAAAGTCATTCTATGTCATTTTATGTTTATAGTAGAAGTGAAAAAGCAAATGAAGTTTAAAACACAAGGGTGCTATTCTGGATAGAGTAAATACATTGAGGGATAGTTCCTTACTACGCAGTACTGTGTACCTCTTTTTACAAGTGAGCAGATGTTTTGTTTTGTTTTTCTGCTTAGTCCTCACATCCACAGGTAGACATAACACTTCATAACACTTCACTTGTGTGTACAATATAAGCATAGTGGAGGACTTTATTTCATCATGTTGTAACCACAACTATAGCCTGTTTCTCTGACCTCTTGCTCAACCCATCTCTATAACCTTCCCCTCTACCTTAAACACAACCACTGATGAATGAAAATGAAACAATCAAAGCAAACATAGCTTTTCCTGGGTTAAATGTAGAATTTGGGGTGCACGGTACTGTGCAAAAGTCTCAAGCCCCCCCCACATTTCTTTATATTTTGTTTCCAAGGAGCCAGACTTTCTTGTGATTTTTTTAAAGTGGTCTTGAGCAATAGTTCTCCGGACCTTCTGAAGCTCTCCCAAAGGTTTTCTTTGTACATTGGCTGCTTTTTCACTCATTTTTTCATCACCCAGTCCTTTTACCTGACCATTTTTTGAGGAATATTTTTTTTCTTTGTTAGGCCACTTAACACTGACCTATGAATCACTCAAATATAAAAACATACCAAATCAAGGGATGAACCTTGTGACTCCTTATAAAATACTACCAGCTTGTTCCAAAACCACAGTTTGTTCCCTTATATTTAGTTGAAAAAAATGCCAATGGTAACATAGTTTGACAGGCATAAAATTGTGTTTTTGCACCAACAAAGTGACTCCCAATGAGCTGTTAGCTGAAAGCGTGGTGTCTCTCGGCATGGTTTGCAGTGTGTCCTTAAACATTTTGAGTAAACCGGCTGGATGGAGGACAAAAGAAGTAGCAGGCCTAAAAACACTATCTGCAGCAGATGAACAGCATCTGACAGGCGTGTCCTTAAGAAATGGAAGAAATCCAGCAAAGATCTGACACAGGACTTGAGAGTTGTATCTGGCCCTTCATCTACTGTTGATCCTCAACTGTTGCTTCATCTGCTGTTCACTGAAGCCTCATCAGAAATGGTCTCAGTGAAAGAGTGGCTGCCAAGAAGCCATTCTTAAGGAAGGAAAGCAGGGAGATGCCACATTATACAAGAACTGGACTGAAAATCAGTGTCAACAGGTCTTGTGGAATGATGTATGCAAATTTGAAAATTTTGGTTCAAGTAGCCATAAATACATATAGAGGAGGTTAGACGAGAAGTAAAACATTGAGTGTCTAGAGCTACCTGTAAAACATGGTCAAGGTGGTGTTGGAGAGCTTATCTAAATTGATGAAATTATGAACACAGAAAATGTCATCAGATTTTGATGCACCATGCAATACCGTCTGGAAAGCATCTGATTGGCAGTGGCTTCACTTTTCAGCAGGTCATTGATCCTAGACACACTGCCAATGCCGTAAAAGCATACCTGGATAGAAAACCACACAATGGAATACTATCAGTCATGGATTGGTCTCAGAGCCCATAGCTCAACATCACTGAAGCAGTCTTGACAGAGAATGGATCAAAAGGCAGCCTAACATCCAAAGAGCTTTGAATCTCCTTCAAAGAGAACTATTCCTGAAGTTTACTCAGGCTGTGCTGAAGAATAAACCAAATACTGACTTTCAATCTCGCTGGAATAGCAAAAATTCTGTTTCTGCCTTACTGTAGATACTGTATTTACATGTATATTTGCACATTTCAATAGATTTCTGCACCTATTTCTCATTTTTCTAGAAAAATCTAAAGATTGTGGGGTGTCAAGACTTTTACACAGTACTGTATGTGAATTGCGATATTGCTGCTTTTCCATTAACTTTCGTGGCATAGGTGTAAACCTTTCAATAAACACTTATATTGTTGCTTTGAAATCCTCTCCTAACACAATTAACCTCTGTTGTTTCTAACAGTATGACGTTTTTTTCTACTAACCCTCTCTCACTCTGTTCCCTCTCTTCAGAGAGCTATTGGGAAGTTTGTCTCCGCTATTCTGGCTTTACCCAAGTCTATCATTAAGCTGCCTAAAACTGTGCTGCAGTATGTAGTGAAGACGGGCAAGGTACTCACCCCCATCTAGCACAGCTGGCTCTCTGTGTGAACATCTGTCAGCTCAAATAACAACTAACACCACAGAGAGCTGCCTTTCTGCCTCATGTTTTGTGAACATTTTCTAAATTAATAGAGGTGTTTATTCATGCAGGGCCAAAACACTAAAGTGAGAAAAATCACCAAATTCCACCTGGAATGGGAATGGGAATGCTTTTGTACCATGTATTGTTATTCTCTGACTGATTGGTGTTTTGCATGTGTGTTTTGACAGTTTTATGCGTTCTACTGCTCTGAGGAATTTTCACATACATAACACACAACATAGTATTTAGCATTTGATGTGTGGGCCCTGTTTATGGTAAAGGATGTTTTTAAATAGGTGATACAGGTTGTCCCACAGGTTTTGGAAATCAAATTGCAGAGTTTAAAAACATGCTTGAAAAAATAACCCCGTCATTTTTTCCAGTTATTTTCTTGTACAGATTTGGATTAAGTTAAGGTGATGATGCACTTGCATTAAAAGAATCTCAAACATATTTTGTTTGGATGTTGCACTAAAGATAGGCAAGGGTGTGCTTCACAAACATGAAATTCGATGTGCTAATATAATAAAGAGATTTCGATGTCATTTTTAAACCAGGTTTTTCTCTGTTTTCACAATTAGCGTTCATTAAAACTTGACTGCTGCCCTCTTTTCTCCAGTTTGTGTACCAAACCTGGATCACAGACCCCAAAGCTGCTCTCAGGGCTCGGGGTAAAGCGAAACGCAAATTTTGGAAGAAATACACCAAAGGAGTAAGGCACAGGAAAAGCAAGAAAGATGGTAAGTCAATTCTAGACATTAAAAAACTGACATAAAACAGACTTTGAATTTATAATGATATTTCTGTACTGTACATCAGCAGGTCATGTGACTATCGAAGTGGGCGAGGTATCTGATGGGCAAGAAAAAGAAGATGAGAACAAGAAATCTGGTGGTCCAGGTTGGTTTCTCCTTAAGAAAGCTATTTCATTTTTTACAACTCTCTAATTTACAGTGGCCAAATTCTCCATCCTGAGAAAAACTGATATCAATTTTGACGATATTTTTTCCCTGTAGATATCATTATGTTTTTAGTATTTTCAGTAATTAAATCAGGTTAATATTTATGAGATTGCTGGGTCATTCCATACAAAACCAAGCTAGGGCCAGATTATCTGATGCTTTGCTCTGACAAATTGGGTTTTGGTGTAAAAAAAAAAAATTGGATCAGCAGATTCAGTTGTATTTTTTTTTCCCACTTGTGAAATGACTATAATGTGAAATCACGTGTGCGTTTTTTCAAGGAATTAATGCAAAAAATGAGTGTTGCTGCCATTCAGAGACATCAAATAGTAAATTATTTAATGACAAAGTTTATGTAAGTGTTAGTTTTTAATTAGACCATGCTTTAATGCATTTTCTTTCTCAGACAACATCATCAAGCGTGTGTTCAACATCATAAAGGTCACTTGGATGCTCTTCAAGACGACCTTAAAAAGTTTCACTAAATGGATGAATGAAATGTGCAGAGAATACATCGACATCTCCACTGTGCTGCGTTTAGAGCGCTGCATGTTGACTCGAGAGGTCAAAAAGGTATGCAGGGGTCTGCACTGATTTTTAAAATGTTAGTTCAAATGTCCTTCAATTGAAACTTTCAGCAGCTCATTCAATGGAACATGTAATCAAAACTCTTCTCCTCCTACCAGGGCAACGTGCCATCCAGAGAGAGCATCCACATTTACTACCACAAAGCCATGAGGCTTAACATGTCCAGACAGGCAAGCATGGATGTACTGAGTGACGAGTCAGTCTCGGGCTCCAGCAGAGTCCGCAGGAGGCCAGGAGTCTACCATATGGAGAGCCAGGATTCCACAGCCTCCAGAGAGAGCATGTCCAGGTATGGATCAGCAGTGCAAAGTGGAGGCTAAATGAGTCTCCATCGTGAAATGTTTCAGGTTATCTTTGTGCTGCAATATTGTGCCGAGTATGAAAGAAGCAATGGAAACTTGTATACGTTTAACACTTAAATGCTTTCTACTTATCTTAAGTTTTCTCTCAGTGGCTTCCATGAACACATGATCATCACACTGAGCCAGCTCATCCAAATTCTTTACCGTATTTTTGGTTTTATAGTCATGTGATCTATGATCTGGATAGATGCTCTTTGTTTTATATCATCTCTTTTGTGTAACATAACATTGATTCCAGTTCATCCTTCTTACCACTGATCATCCCATCTGTCACTCTCACAACCTATCAGTGGCTGCACTGATGCCACCACACTGTTTTCTCGC
>VUQK01016669.1:44810-65640 GCA_015106715.1 Bujurquina vittata
GTTGTGCCTAATTGGTTTTAACTGTATTAAGTTGGTGCTAGAGGGAAAGTCGGGGCATCGCCAAAATGTGTTCAATTTAACTTGGGGGAGGGGGGGGGGTCACAAAATCACAAATGTCACCTTTGCAGTGATTTCAGAAGTACCATAAGTATCAATTTCAAAGGCGATCCAACTGCTATGGAGATAAGCAAGATAGACTTAACAATCAGCTGACCAACTTTCTAATGCAGCCACTCTGCAAATGTGGACATACTGATCTTAATTCAGACGTGCTTAATTGATTGATGATGTAAATTGGCTTGGTGTGACAGAATTATAATGGTTTCAATTCTTTGATTTTATGCTTGGATTAGGATGCCATGCAGTGGCTGGAGAGCTACATATTTAAGGACCTGACCATTGCTGAGCTGAAAGGCAGCTCCAACTCTCTGTGGACCATCAGTCCTCCCAGCAGATCTAACTTGATAGAAATGTTGAACTCCACAGATGATTTCTCCATCACTTTGTCCTGGTCTGTGCAAAGGTATGCAAATGTTTTCCAAAGTGGTAAAACCTTTTTACCAGAAACCATTATTAATAATGGGTAAATTGATACATAATAAAATTTAATTTATTTTATCATTAACAAACAAATAGATGATAATAAAGGAGCATCCACACCTCACTACGCAGTGTGTGACCAAAGACCACAGAAGCTCAAAGACATTCTGCAGCTGCAAGCATAAACTGGCAAAAGTGTTTCATTAATGGGTTAGGATTTTTAATCTTGGATGAAAGTCCTTTGCAGTCAATAAGTGGCTGAAACCTAGAAGCCATGAACATACTTTAGACACACTTACCCTGAATGTGTCCAAACTTTTGACTGTTACTGTATATACTGTATAAAGAAATTTGTTCGTCAACGCTGCTCTTTTGGAAAACACTGACAGAGCAAGCGACGTTGTTGAACATTTTGGGACATCAGCAACTGTCAACATGCAATCCTTTAGAAACTGCCTTTCTCCCTCCTTAGGCATAGCTCCAGGGTAAACTAGGCTCCCTGGCAGGGTAAGCTGGTCCCTTGATTTCCTGTCCCATCTATTTTTCAGGATTTGGCTGAATTTGAGCTGAGAGTATAGTCCTGTATACTTTAGAATTCATCCTGCTACTTCTATTAGCAGTCATGTCATCAATAAACCCTAGTGACCTGGTTCCACTGGCAGCCATACATGCCCATACCATAACAATGCCTCCATCATGCTTGACATTTTTTGGCTCAAGAGCTCTGTATTTACATCCATGAAGGCATCTCTTTATTGTAGATTAATTTGTTCTTGACTTCTTGACTTGGTTAAATGTTGGAAAGCTGTTTTTATTATCAGTGAAAATAAATCTGCCATCATATACTTTTGCTCTCTTCTGTCATCCACTATTACCTAGCTTTGAAGCCAAACAACATTTTAAATTGAAATGTAAACATACAGAGATACACTAATTACATTTAAGGAGTTTGAATGTTTTCTGCTTTCAGAAATATCACTCTGGGTGCTAAGTCTGAAACAGCATCGGGAAAAGTAGTAAGACATCTTAAAGACGAAGAAGACAAAGACATAAAACACAAACTTATACACCTGATTAAAGGGACAGGAGACATTACAGAAGTGTGAGTATATTAGCTGCTTATTCGCTCTTTATTTTTTGTCAGTGTGCTCTGATAAACAGCTAAATTGCCCGACAGGTAAGATTTAAATTCTTCCCATGTTAAATAATCTTTTTTTTTTTCTCTCTTATTCTTTGAGGTAGAAATTTCAAATTTACAGGTGTACACAGCATTTGAGACAGGACTAGTAGGTTTGGAGATTATTGGTCATATAAGAATAACAATATGCAACACTTCTGATAACACCCAAAATAGAGTCCACCTTTACATGTGATGACAGATGCCGCTTATATGCATTTGTTTATCATAATGACTGGAAAGAGGGGCAACAGTAACAGTACCACCATAACATACAACACCATAACATAATATAAATTGTTGAGAAATTCGACTGTACTAACAGCTTTTCTTTTCCTGCAGAACAATAACAAAAATCTTCCCTCGCTACATTCGAGCCCCCAGCGATGCAGAGTCCAAACCTGCCGACCAGCTTTATGAAGGTGGCCCAACATTTGTCACTGTGCACATGTTAGAGTGATGTGATATTTTGGTACTTATTCAATTTAGTAACAGTAAAAGAAACATAATATGAAAATCCTGCATCTTAATAGGAGACATAGATTAGAATTTCTGAAATCATTATTAAAACATATCAAAAACATATTTTTGCTTTTCACTACGTAGCCATTTTAATTTGTTTTTAAATGGGTGAGTAAATTTTTGTTCCAGTTTATACTGTACAGTTCCTTTTGAGAGATATGGTTTTTGTTTGTTTTTTTTCTTTGTTTTTGTTTTAAATGAACAACTCTGATTTTGTTTACATTTTCTGAAATAAGTTCTGTATTTCTTTACAGTGGAAAAAGACGGTAACCGAAGATTTTTTGACATAAAGCTAAAATTGAGTCGATCTAACAATGCCTTGGATCAAGAATGGTGGATCGTCAATCAGACAAATGTTTCCAAAATAGCCAATCCGAAGTTTGAAGGCTTGGAATTGTATGTATTCAGCGACCAAGTCAGCCCGCCCAGTCTGGGCTTTCTAGCTGGATATGGGTATGTGGTTTGTGATATTGTGCTGTGTTTTTCAGTGAAATGACTGTATTTTTATGAAGAAAAGTGTATTATGAAATGTTATTACTCACAGTCGTACAGCCTGCGAGATAATAGTTGTTTGGTAACTAAAACATAAATAAAGAAAATGGAAGGAGTCATGAGATCACTGAAAATAGGAAACTGGCAAAACTGAAACTTGCTTATTGATTATATCAAATTTATCTTCCTGATTATTTTGATATCTCCAGGGCCTATCTAAAAAAACCCTGAAAGTTTAGTTTAAAGAGGTAGCGAACTGCATATGACCATAGTTGTAATTGTTATTAGGAATATTTGTTTCACCAGGCTTTTGTTACCAAATTATCACATACCATGCTTTTTTTGTCATGCTAGGCATACACCTATCAGCCACAATATTAAAGCCACTTGCAGGTTAAGTGAAGAACGTTGACCATTTGATTACAGTGCCGTGTTCTGCTGGCTCCTGAGATTCATGTGGATGCTACTTTGACTTGTATAACACGCCTGATCTTGTTGCAGGAACACAAAAAGCAGTGAACTATCCAATTCAATTCTGTTTTATTTGTATAGCACCAAATCACAACAAACAGGTGCCTCAAGGTGCTTTCTGTTATAAAATAAAAACCATACAGTAATTATAGAGAAACCCAACAGTCAAAACGACCCTCTATGAGCAAGCACTTGCGAAAAACTCCCTTCTAACAGGAAGAAACCTCCAGCAGAACCAGGCTCAGGGTGGGGCGGTCATCTGGAAAGCTGCTGGTGATTTCTATTGTTTTTGATCAAAAGAGATTCTGGGTTACACTCTCCCTAAATGACCAGTCACAATGTAAAAATTACCTGTCTAAGGTAATGCTGGCCCCCCCTCATGGTACTGACAGAGCTCTGACCAGTATGGTAATGCAGGCTCTGGTAGTGGATCTTTTAGGTCCTGTGGGCTGGGGGTTTGGGCCTTTATGGCTTCTTCATGTAAATCCTGTGGATACTTAATCAGATTGGGATCTGGGGAGTTTATAGGCTTGGGCAATAGCTCATGTGCTCCTCTAGCCATTACTGAGCAGAGTGATGGGTCACATTGTCCTGTTGGGATAGGCTGCTGGGCAGTGCCTTTAATATTGTGGGGTATGCTTGGTTTGCAGCAATGTTTCGGCGGGTTTAATGTGTCAGAACTAAGGGCTTCCCTAACAGAGCACAGCATCTTTTAAGATGATCAATATTATTCACTTTAGCTGTCTGTACTTTTAATGCTGTGGCTGATGAATGTATCGCAACAGAAACAAAAAATAAAGGTGTATGTACAGTATCAGATAGATGCTGATAAAGCAGATTAGGGAAATTAGGATCACCTAAAACTCAAAATTCAAACACTTTTTTTCACTGAAAAAGAAATTCATATTCTGGGAGCTATGATAGAGAACAAGTGTACACTGTCTACAGAGTTTGTCAAATGTCATATCTTTTACCTTTTCGCCACATCAGATTTACACCTAGTAGCCAGAAAAATAAGAATTCAAAAGAATAAAAGAACTGAATGTTTCCTTCTTCTCCTTCCTGCCTAGTATCATGGGCCTGTACGCCTCTGTGGTTTTGGTCATCGGCAAATTTGTGCGTGAGTTCTTCAGTGGCATTTCCCATACCATCATGTTTGAGGAGCTGCCCAATGTGGACCGCATCCTCAAGCTGTGCACCGACATCTTCCTGGTGCGAGAGACGGGGGAGCTGGACCTGGAGGAGGACATGTACTCCAAACTCATCTTCCTTTACCGCTCGCCAGAGACTATGATCAAGTGGACTCGGGAGAAAACTCAGTGAGGGGGCATTAATGAATGAAGTTGAATCAGATCTTTTCAGAGACACTGGATAGTCGCTCTGCTGGTGTGAGCAGCTATTTCAGCCTTCAAAGCAACACGAAGGCCAACTTTATCCTCTTTAGCTGAGCTTGGACAGCAGTGTTACAGTGTTAGCTCCAAATGGAAAAAACAGTTTTTTGACTTATAAACTAGGATATTTTTTACTAATTGACAACCTTGACTGTCACATTACTAAATTTGAGCACAAATTTCCAGGTGCTGTATTTATCTTGCGAAGGTTTGGCCTCAAGTGGATAAAATAAGCCGCTGTTCTTCAGCTGGAGGTCTTTGGGCGCAGTTTTCCTAAAATTAAAAGAAAAAAGATCCCTAATTGCTCTTCACATCTGTCCCTAATATTTTCAAAATTGCATGGTAGGTGGAGAGAAACACCAACTGGCTGTAACATTACTCTTTAAGGGCTTCCCACTGGCAAATAAGTGCACAACAACGATCACACAAGCACAATCACGTTTTCTCCAACTGGAACGTTTGGATTTTGGGACTGTGCAATGCTGACCTGCCGTTCCTTTAAGATTTTTAAGAATGTGGAGCAAAGGGAATTTCACTTACAAACATCACCATAACTTTTTTTAAAAGAATTATCAGAGGCCACTCTGGAAACAAAATGCAAAACAAAACAGACAATCTTTACTTGCCTTATTTTGTTTGTATGAGAAGAACTGAAACTTTTACGAACTACACACCTTTCTCAGGAAGAGCTGTTTTCACAGATAATCATTGTATGAGTTGTATGTTACAGAAATATGTAGGCTTTGGTGGATCTTAAAAAACATGATATTGTAGACGCGATGAGAACTATTTAAATGGCATGAAATAAAACGTGGAAATTGTTGGGAGTTTTACTGCACTGTGACAGTTAAAAGCTGTATTATAGAAGGACTTTTTTCCCCACAGAGAATGAGGTTTTTGCCATTCATCAACATTTCATCTACAAGCTGACTAGAGTTGATAGCAGCAGAGGGCTGGTTTTCTTTATCAGGGTAAAGTGCTTTGAATGGTAGACTCCGACTTGTGGACCTCGCTGTTTTTAACATCCACACTTGAGAACATTGTGGCGCCCACAGCTGTGCATCCAGTCATCAAAGAAGAAACACACAAAGGGCTGAGACTTGGAGCCCTTTGGTCCAAACTATGCATTAGAGGACATTTAGCATGAGTGAAAACCTTTATTATTGCCATGACTAATTTGCAATACTTGGACATATGGGATTACATTAAAGGGACAGGTTGTGGGGGAATGAAATGTGAAATTGTACTTGTATATTAAGGCAATGTCCAAAAATCTGCAAATAAAACATCTGGAAAGGTGTGGAGTTTATGCATTCAGCTGCTGTTTGCGTGTGGAGGGCGTCTGTAAATCCGTGGGTCAGCTCAGTGGGTTTTAACAGGATTGTGATGGAAAACAGCTGCAGCATGTGTGGATTAACAATGGCCTCCCTTTTTTTCCCCTTTAACTTTTATTTTCTTGACATCATTTTACCAAATCAGTTTCTCGCTTTTCATTTTTGCTAGTTTATTTTTTAAATGAGTAGCATGGGATAGCATGAAAATAAATAAATTATAGGATATAAGTTGGGATATAGTACAGTGCCCTCCATGATGTTTGGGACAACCATGATTTCTGTAGTTTTGCCCCTGTGCAACTGAAGGTGGCTGCAGTAAAGGCCTAGTGGAGCAACTCAAGGGAGGAAACAAAACATTAGGTGACTGCTGTCTGTGGGATCTAGACGTTAGTGTGTCCCATCAATTTTGAACCTGTGAAAATGGGGGACTGTTTATAACTCTTAAATCATTCCTGCAAATTCTTTGCAAAACCCCCTTGTCCCCATTGCCAGTAAACACAGTTTGTTGCTGCATCCAAAAATTACAAGTTACAACTCTGCAAAGAAGCTTATAGAAACAAGATCCAGAAACACTGCTTATTTGTCTGGGTTGTTGATGTTTCACACACCAAATTGTGACTGGACTGGCCAATCAAAATTTGGAATCCAAATTCTTTGAAAAGTATGTGCATTACATACAGCAGGCTCAAGGGAGAATGAAACATCCAGCTTGTTATCAGCAGCCAGTTCAGAGGAAAGCAGCAGTGATGATTTGAGCTACATTATGCTGCATGAGTAATTTGAATATCTGTAAAGGCCCCATTAATGCTGAATGATATAAGCAGGTTATGGAGTAAGTTCTGCCATCCTGTCCTTTAAAATGAAGACCTTCCTTATTTAAGTAAGAGTGCCAAACTACATTCTGCACTTAGCACAACAGTATGGCACTACAGTAAAAGAGTCTCCTCTCAGTCCAGACCTGTCACTCATTAAAAGCATATTGTGGAATGGAAACAAGAACAAAGGAAGTCTTAAACTTTTGGGAACTTTTTGAATGCAAAAAAATAAGTCTTTTACATTGAAACCATGGGGAACAGTTCCTAAACAGTTAATACTTTTGTTAAACACTTTGACTTTAAGTTGAAAAGTTGAACTTGAACTTTTATATTGTTTTATTTAAAACGTACTGTGGTTTGAGTGTATTCAAGGGAAAATTCATTTAGTCCCTTTTTAAATTTGAGGTTTTGCTCTATTTCATTAAGCGCTGATGCTTTTGGAATCCATAATTTGCAGGAAAGACAGTAAACTAAATTTAAAATAAAAAGACCTAGAAGCTTGAAAGAACTGAACCCTAGAAAAGCCTCAAGTTTATTTAATCATCATATTGTGAACCATTGTGTACTGTATCATCTTAGGTATTCTGCAAATCCAGGATACAAGACTTATGCTGTTCTGGATTAATAACTCACATGAACAAACTTACATTTTTTTTCCTTATAATTTATTTTTCCCCCCAAGTCCAGCTTTAATCTACCTAATGCACAGATGCACTAAAGTCAATCAGTATGAGAGGGATCACAAAAGTAGCATGAATGCATATACATTAAATATCACTTAACAGGGAGAAAGCATTAGCCTCATCAAAGATAAATATGTCTTAGGAAGCTACACAGTCATTACATGTCTGTAAGCCATTGTGGTGCAGACATCAGCCGCTGGTAGACTTACTGATGTGGAAACTCTGTTTGCTAAGTCATTTAAGAAAATGTACAGAGGCCATAAAATGCCACACAACGGAAATGTTTATTGATGCATGTGCAAAGTTTGAAGATATGCCTTTGAGGAATATACAATAAGTGACCAACAGCACAAATTAAAAAAAATGTAAACAATCGCTTTAGTAGTGATATTCTTTTTATATTATTGGCATTTAGGTGATATTGTAGTTATAGTGGGCTTTTCACATTTACAGCACTGAAATCCTTACTGGTCCCTTTTTATTTGGATATAATCTTTGAGCAGAAATTAGAAATGAAAGGTAACAGAGCGGGAGACAGACATAAGAAAAGATCCAACAACTGGATACAAGCTGCATCACGTCTTATTTTAAAAATATTTTTTAAAAAAAGAGTTGATGCTGAAAATGACAGTGTGACCCATTCTTAAGCATAAATATCGACAGATTTATCAGAGTTGTTTGTTTTATTTGATCATTTCGTTATTGCAAGCATGCATTATAACAATCTGATTGCATATTGCTCCAGTAACATTTTTCAGGCTGCAGTCATGAATACTGAATAAATTAACTCTGTACAAATAAACACCTATACACTGATCAACTCTTCAGACATAGAGTATTTATGATTTGAATATACCTATAGTAATTGTACACTCTACCCACAAACAATAACAGCAAAAATTTACAGCTTCACAAGAGACAAGAAACAACAGAACATGTGCATACAACAGGCTGAGGATCCACCTCAAGAGATTACACAAAATAAAAGGCTGTTTAAACTCAGATTGACGCCAACACTTACTGAACTGTTTGGGGTTTTAAAATGTATTTTTTCAGATACTTTGTTGCACATTAAAGATCAAAAAGCCACCCCGTCAGGGGCTTCGGCGCTCATAGGGATTTTAACTCGCACAGGGAGGGTGCACGGATGGCAGCAGATGTGTAGAGTCAGCACTCTGGAGGCTGAAGGCTAACACAGCCCGCCCTCATAGTCATCCTCTTCCTCCTCTGCAGCTGGTGCCCCACTAGCACCACCCTGTGGAGCAGCAGGAGCCTTCTTCTTCTTTCCTCCTCCTCCGGGTACCCTCAGGGAAATGGCAAGTTTGGCGTACTGTGAGGGGGGAAAAATGTGTTATTAGTTGTCAGATTTAAAGCTCCTCGATATTAATTTCTTTAATCAGCTTTTTTCATGAATGGCAGAACACATTAATAGATTTTTGCTTCGGTATCATTGGAATTTGGCATAATTTAAATCAAAATCCAATGATGGCTATTAATCAAATCTCCCCACACCAAATCAACACAGTCCTAATAAAGCAGTCAGTATATAATTACTACAGCCCAAACTGAAAAGGATTTTATTTCTCGAGATTTGAGTAGAATGGTTAATTAAAAGTAACAGATGGGCGCATGGATGGATGGACAAGCAGCAGAAAGACCAACAATATTGCATATATGATTCAAATAGACAGGTAACAATCAAAAAGTGAATAATTAGCTAAAACAGCTAGATTAAACTATAGCTAAACATCCTATATAGACAGACGAAATTTCTACCTGACAGCATGGCATATCTCTTGAAACAGTGAGTAACTGTTGGAATATGAGGGAGGAGCCAAAAGTATTGCATGATGGTTGCACAAGTAAGCTAGAAGTTGTGGATAGCGGTTTAAAACAGTTAACGAAAGCTGATAAATAGTTAGCTGAATGGTGTGTGTGTGTGTGTGTGCGTGTGTGCGTGCGTGCGTGCGTGCTTGTGTTATGAACCAATAACGTAATTAACTCTGCCAGGG
Organism: Bujurquina vittata; assembly: GCA_015106715.1. Taxonomy (NCBI): domain Eukaryota; kingdom Metazoa; phylum Chordata; class Actinopteri; order Cichliformes; family Cichlidae; genus Bujurquina; species Bujurquina vittata. The sequence continues at coordinate 54,248 of VUQK01016669.1, forward strand.
ACGTTTTGTGATTGGTTCGTCGTATTCAAAAAGTTATGGGTGGATGTGCATGAAAAAAAAATTCTAGAGGTGAGGCGTAACCCTGCTGAAGCATAAATTATACTCCTGCTCTGAATCTAGGTCTAGATTACGCTACATGACAATACCTCTAACTACAGCCTGTCACACAGCCTATGCAAGTTGCTCATTTACACTTGTCTGACAAAGTATAAATCCCATCAGTAGCGATTAACGTTTGGAGTTGACCGGGATCCAGGATCTGGTGGAAGGAATTTTTGGAAGCATTCTTCACAGTAACACATAGGGCAAAATTTGACATATTATTATTGAAATAAGAAAAATTGTGAAACATAATTTTGATGTTCTCAAGAAAATATCTCAAACTAATCTGGATACAGGAACTCAATTCTCAGCCTTGAGAACGGCTTTTGTTTCATGTGGTTAAAACACTGTGTGGAACACTGAGTGCTGGGCACATTCTTTACTTTCCACCTTACCCTGTAAATAATGTTTTTAATGTTTCTTTCTTTTTATTTAAAAAGAAAAATAATAATTAAGGTAAGGTAAACTAAGGAAAAAAATGAAATCATGAATACAACAAATAAAATTATTTTCTTGTTCAGGTTATTTTTACATTATTTTTGCACTCAACAAAAATAAAAGAATTGTAGAAAAAGAAGGAGAAAATTAAATACAGATTGCAAAAAAGAAAAAATAAATCAATTGAGCCTGCAATAACTAAAAAACTGCCAATGCTGTCACAGCAATAGTAGATGCGATACTTCTAGTTTTGTGGAGGCTTAGCTAACACATCAAACTTTACTTTCATTATCATATCGAGGCCAGATGTCTGACATGATCTCAGCTCGATTAGAAACACTCAAAAAAGAAAAAAAAATATGACAATGAAACCTTGTATACTCACATCATTGTCCATGTACTTCAGCAAAGGTGAGTTACACACGCGATAGACCTGGTCCTCATCTTGCTCGTCGTAGCCCTGCAGTAGTGTCTCCATGGCAACACAATCTTCGCTTCCACTATACCCAGGCAGACTGGAGGAGATCAAACAGCGCATCATGTATCCCTCCACAGTTTAAGTGGCAGTAGTGTTACACCATGAACGTGAGGCAACATCAAGGGGGACAAGTCAAAACCGAGCCGAGGCGCTTTTGGCCTCTTTTTTTTTTCTGGATCAATTCTTAACAAGGAAGTAGGACATTTTCCAGCAGGAAATGTTGGCCTCCCATAATTTCATATTACCGATGGCAATGAAACATATGTGAATCATCTTACCTGTAACTTTCTCTGACACATTTATCAGCTGCTACGTAGTCGCCTCTGTGAAGATGAACCAGTACTTGAGCAGTTGTTTTCTAAGGAATTTAAAAAAAAAAAAAAGGCATGACAATTTTCATAAAGAGACCACATCTCCACTGAAATTTATTTTATTAGAACACACATATCAGGTGACTCATTACAACAAACATATCCAGGGTTCTTTGCTACGCTACACTACAAATGCAAACTCTGGTCAGTTGCTCAGTGTCAAGTAGAAATAGACATGCAAGTATTCCCTGAGGACCAAAAGCTCAGGCTTCAGACTGCTGATATTTAAAAAAGGAAAATCCCTAATATGATTATCTCAGGTGCACAGCGCTGGCTGTCCCACCCAGATGCTCTTCAAACAATCTCCTTATAAGGAGCAGCCAATAAGAAGAAAGTTGGCTTAGAGATGGAATGGAACAGAGGAGTTACAACAGCTTGTTCCGGATAATGGGTGAAATGAGAGCCTGCATCAATGCCTAATATAACATAAACACGGTTTTTCAAAATACCCAAGTCAATTTCAAAAATAAAAATATGAAGATTTAATTTTAGCACAATAGATCCCCTTTAAGGTCTCGTGTCTACACTGCTGTAGTTCATTAAACTTAAGAGAAGCATCACAACATTGCTTACAATCCAAACCTGATTAACTGTTACAGTGATGATAAACTGGGTTTTATTTAAAGTGCAAAAAAGATGTAAATGACATAAAAACAATAGGCTGACCTACCTTGAAGCACATGGGGAAGTTCTCAATCTCTTTGTACATGTTCTTCTCTTTCTGCAGGGCGGCTGCTGCTTCATCCAGCCTGGTTAGAAAGGTCAGAGAAAAGGCTGATGAGGTGCAGGTTTTCAAACACATTACAGACATGAATGATATTAAACAGGCAAAAAGAGAAATCAAAAGAAATTAATTTAACAAGTCCAGCTTTCTATCATACCATACCTGAACCTCTATATGTGTGTGTGTGTGTGTGTGTGTGTGTGTGTGTGTGTGTGTGTGTGTGTGTGTTACCATCCCATTCACCATTATTTCCTTTACCTTTTTAACCTCACCAGAAGTCTGGAGGCTTTTCCCAGCAGCTCTACTGCCTGACGTAGGCGGTCCTCATTCTACAAACATGAAACAAGGATAAAACAGCTGAAACACACACATAAACCAGCATTAAATTATTAAGTCTTTGTTAACCTTGTTACCTCAAATACACCTGCTGCTTTCTGATACAAGTCTACAGCTTTCTCCAGGTTTATAGGCTCTATCAGTCTGAGGAGGAAAAATGTGTTTTAGTAGGCAGGAAACGCTCCTAAGTACTCTTTTCAGTCAGTATTTTCATTGCAATTTAAAGTACGTTTCTGAGAATAAAAGGTTTCTGTGAGTATATTAAACAGCACCTAAATAAGCAGCACGGGAGTAACAACGTAAACATAAATTCTCATCACAAAAAATCAACTGGATTTGTGTCATAACAGTGGGTACATAAAAGCTCTTCTATAAGGTGACTTGTTTGTCATCTCACCGTTGAAGAATTAACTCAACAAAGTTCGTTGTGACTTGTGATAAATAAACAAATATTAAAATTCTGCATATTAGCTAAACCCAAAATGTGGACCATAGCCCCCAGGTGGACTGCAAAGGAACTGTGGTAGGGCCATGAAGTAATTTACAAGAAATAAATGTATTTTATGGATATTTGATAATATTGAACAGGTGTCAAAAAAAAAAGCTGTCAATGCAGATTTAGCTAACAAGCAAACAGAAGCTGAAATGAATAAACATTAAAAAAGGAAGCCCTTTAAATGTTACGTGTTAGCCTTGTGTGATGATCAGAGTAGGGATAAAAGGTTTGGGTCATCCACAGAAATTTTTCATATTTTGAAATGGGAACGTGTCATTTTAAGTTTGAAAAGCTACACAGTTAAAATCAAGAGCTTCCAAAAGTTTCTGAGATCCCAGAGTGAAAATTTAGCTGTTAGTTAACAGTTTGCATAAATATAATGTTACATTTATCTTAAATTGTTCTTTATTATACTGTTATATTGTGTATTATTTTTACTTTCCAGCCCGGTCCAGAGCCATGGCAGCAGTGTCCGGTGTCCCATTCTCTATGTACATCATGCAGGCTTTCTCTATGTACTGGATGGCCTCTGGCATTTTCTTTTGTTCCTGACACAGTGCAAACACAGCACAGTTACAATTGTGCTACTGACTCATTTCCTCCAGCTGCTTCATTATGACTTCAGTGTGTGATTTTAGAGTGGCTGCACTCACCTTCATCATCATACCAGCCTGTTCAATAGCCCTGAGGAAGAAGAGAGTCAGTATTCAACAGGTGTTTTCATGTTTGCCGCTGCTTCGATATTGTTATTAAACATGGTACTTACTTTGCAGCATGAAAAAGCCTGAAGGACAAGTTAAGGAAACAGCCAATCAACAGTGAAGTCCTACAGTTTTAATGAGAATGCAGAACTGTTGCAACTAATGATTATATTGATTATCAATAAATCACTGACATTAAATTTTAAACCCCCAGCACAAATATGCAACAGTCTAAAGTGATAGTTCAGATTGTTTCCCCATTCCTCCAAAACCCAAACATATAGAATAGAATGATTTTATTTGTCATTATACAGAATGTATGATGAGATTGGAAACAATCATAAATTTAGCACAAAAAAGTAAGGAAATTTGTGTTTGGTCAATCCTTTCTTTGGTGCAACAATGCTTCCACATAATACTAAGGCCTCTGTTTGTGAAATTAATAAATGCATAAATTGACAATATGTATTTTTTCTTCACACTTCAATCATCCAATCCAATAAACTACACCAAACAAGAGTTAATAGCAGAATAAGCTGTTTGGCATTGTCAAGTTATTTTCATGAAAGCAACCCACATACTCAACTCTGCTGCTCAGCCCACAAACGCATTTTCCTTACAAATGTGGCAGCATTTAAGGGGAAATAAACAGGCTTTCCAAAAGTATAAGAATTATTCCCAAGAAACAATGTTACAAGAAGAATAATCAACCAAACACAAAAAAAATGTCATTCTTCTTAGCAAAAATCAACAAGGTGCTGGAAATCTTCCTCAGCACTTTGGGTGCTTGTAGACAAGACAGCGTCACAGTTGCTAAAAAATTCTGGGCAGCACCTTTGAGATGCGATTCTGCTGTTCCACTGCGTCCCAAAGGTGCTCTATTGGATTAAGACCTGCTTTAATTGATGATGCAAGCGGAGAAAACAAATGAAATGAAAACACAGCAGAATCAGGGGTGTAACAACTCCTCAAAACCAGATTTTAGTCCACACCTGGGTTTGCAGGTCATGGTTTTAGTGCAAATCTTAGTCTTCCTTTACAGAAGATAAATAACAAAAAGCAGGGGGAAAATGACTGCCACAAACATTATTACTTAATTATAAACAGATTATATTTAAATGTTACATTCTTTACTAAACCAGCTAGGCAATAACAGCTCTACGTAGGTATCATGGTATGGGACAACAAAATTACAATATATCAGAATTATTACACCCCTAATGAAAATAAATATGATACGCTATTAAATCAGCGAAAAGCAGGTACTCTGGATTCAGCTATGAAACAAGTTCCAGGGTGTAGGGTTTAGAATTGTTATATCCTTAAACCTGCATATTTTCTGCTTCTTTTGTCTGATTAGATGTTTGCTTTAAAGAGCAGCTAATAAAGTACAATACACGCAGATTTATGACGTATGATATATTTCGGGAAAGGATACGTTTTGTTTTCTGTGTGGTATTCAGCTTCCTTCAGGTAAGCATCCTTTGCTTGCTCATACTGCTTGGCATTCTTGAAGCACACAGCTAGAAATAATGCACAGAGCTTAGCTCATCCTAAAATATATGTTTCTATTAAAAACACAGCTGTAAGCACTAATTTGGATTCATGTTTTACCTGCTTTGGCGTATTCTGATGCAGCACTGTCAAAGTCAGGCTTCCACTTTGTCAGACTAGTCTTTAAGCTGCAAACAAACCACGAGGAGCAAATTATAAAGTTAATATAGTTATTAATACAACTATAAAAGCAGTAGTGAAATACCCATACAGTCAGGTTATGCCGCATAACCTTTCAATAGAGAATACACAGTGGCCTTACAGCTAGCTAACATGAGTAGTAAAACAAGAGAGAAGGAAATAAGCGATCATTTTATCCTTGCTCACCATTTCTCCGCTTTAGCTATGTGCTCATGAGCTTCGTTTATCTTCTGAGCAGCCATTCTATTAATCAGACGATTGAGTTATAAGGGTTTTGTTATTGATAAATTGCTGTGGATGTTGTTTCGTCGATGTTTGGATTAACAGGAACTCCTCCTCGGTCACAACGTCAGCAGCTGTCGCAGGTTACGGATGCCGCTAAGGCCAAAATTCCATCCGGGAATGCGAAACTGACTGGATTGCAATGGTGCAGCAGGAAATTTTGCTTTTTTTTAAATGAAAAACTAACAGTCAGGTCCACAATAGTTTAATGAGACTTATATTCTTGTAATTTTGCCTCTGTACACCACAGTGGATTTTTTAATGAAACAATCAAGATGTGATTGAAGTGAAGACTTTCAGCTTTAATTTTCATCCCAAGGGTTGGGAGTTTAGATTGGGCTCTGGATCATTTTTCCCTACTCAAGCTATTCTGACTAGTTTTTGCCATGTTAGATGCATTGCCTTGCTGGAAGAGGCCACTGCCATTGGGGTGAGTGAGCCACAGGTTATGATAGTTCAGCTCATGACTTTTGAGACAGATCTGGCCCAGTGAACATTTACCAGTGGCATAAATTAGCTGTAAGTCCCAAAAAGTAGGCCAGATGAAGTCCAGGTGTATTTTCCATCTGGGGTGTAAAAACAATGTAATTTTGAGGACCTCGCTTGCTTTAAAATCATTTCAGCTGTCTGTAAGTTAATTTAAAAACAACAATATCCTTTGCTCCAGCTCTGATTATGAATTTGGAAACAATCACAAGGTTTAGTGAAGTACGCATCTGCTGTGTGGTTTCAGACATCTAGGAGCCTCAAAGCTTCAGTCTTACTGTGTGTTAACTGCTTTGTGGATGTTTGTCCAATAATATGTTTTGTAAATATTGAGAAATAAAGAACAAATTCTACTAGGGGCCTTAACATCACATCCTTTGACTAACAGGGCTAACAGGATGCCATGCCACCACCAGTGTTTGGTGAGGCTGCAAGCACAACAAACATAAGCACACTTCTAACCATCCACAACTAATTCTGTAACTTTCCATCAGGGAGGGGATAGACATTGTGCTGTTAAGCTAATGTGGGGGTGGAGTGCATTCACTAGCTTTGCTTTCAGTATTTAATAGTATTTTTAGTATTTAAGTCTCTTGCATTAATTTTGAAATTTGTAGTCACATGTTCTGTGCTTTCTCTTCTTGTATGAGATTTTTTTTCAGAGCTGAAAAGTGAAGGCACAGGAGGCTATAGCTATTTGACATAGTGGGCCTCTTTAACATTTTCCAGATGTGTGTAGAGTCAATGTATGGAACCCATACAATGTTAATAACACTGGCAAAGCACCAGATAGTCAGTGTGCCATGTTTATGTGAGCTACCTCAAAATTCACAAGACTGTGCTCTTTTGTTCTCTTTGTCAAACTTCTGTTACTCTTGTGGTCTTTGCTGTTTTCTTCTGCCAAACCTTAAATGAAATTTACATTGACTGTAGTCCTGAGAGTCTGCTGTTGTATTCCATTGTGAGAAAATGGGATAACTTGCATTGATTATTCACATTTATATCAGATAGTCACAGTCCTGTTTTAGCTTTAAAATATTGCCTACAGTAACCCAGTTTGGCAACAGACCCCCCTAGCTTTGGACTGTAATCTCAAGTAAAATTTGTATATCAAATATCACAAATTTGTCTCAAGGAGCTATAAAGGGATTGAGACTCTCAGTTGTGATACGAAGAGAAGAAAGACTTTGTTTGTGAATAGATTCACAAACAAAGCTGCATGTCAAAGTATCCTTGAGCAAGATACTGAACCCTGAGTTGCTCTCTGATGCAAGCGTTTTATGTGAATGTTAAACATTAAGCACTTAACTTACTTACATATGGAAGTGCTTGGGTGAATGTAAACGTGCTGTATAAGCACTTTGAGTGCTCAAAATAGAGTAGAAAAGCGCTATGTAAGAGCTAGTCCATTTACCATTTAGTCTCGGGTTGGAGGACTTATAGTCATGATGACAAGAAAGTACACCTTCCCTCAATTCTAAGGTTTTACAGGCTCACTCTTCTTTACAATGTTGCTTCAGTTTATGGAGGTCTGTGGACTTTTGTTTATTCACAGTTCTCTTAGGGTCCCACTTCAGCAGCTCAGTCAGGTTGAGGTCTGGACTTTGATTGATCCATTGCAGCACCTTGATTCTTTCTTTTTCAGTCATTCTGCTGCAGATTTGCAGCTGTGCTTCAGCTCACTGTGCAGTTGCATAACACAATTTCAGCCAAGCTTTAGCTGTTGGACAGATGGCCTCACATTTGATTGCAGAATACTTTGGTATACAGAGGAACTCATGGTCAGCTCAATGACTGCAACATGCCCAGGTCCTGTGGCTGCAAAACAAGCTCAAATCATCAGTCCTCCACCGCTGTGCCTGACAGTTGGTATGAGGTATTTGTGCTGATATGCTGTATTTGTTTTTTGAAAAAACATGGTGTTGTACATTATGGCCAAACATGTGTACTTTGGTCCAGTCTGTCCAAAGATTATTGTTCTAGAAGTCTCGAGGATTGTTCAGATGCAAGTTTGCAAATTTGAGCCATGCTTTCATGTTCCTTTTAGAGAGGACACACACCTGAATGCTCCAGACCAGCAAACTACCAAAACTTTTATAGATGTCTTCACAGTTGCTGAAGATCACTTAATCAAGTGTATTTCATTAGCAGCACCTTTGATTTCTTTGAGAGAAGTAACGGTGTATTTATTTTTTTACATGTTGCTTCTGCATTTTGATCTAATTTTTGTTAAATAATAATGGAATGGTATAATATGGCATGTCTGTTTTTATTATGTCCTGAAATCTTATTATTCAAAGAGGGTGTGCTGTCTTTTTACCATGACTGTAACTCAAGATGATATTCTTTGTAACATCCTGGCTGCAAACCTGGTAGGGGTCTCTATATGCAAACCTAATATTTGGTGTCGATTTTTAATGAAAACACTGAATAAACAAAAACACGTACAAGCCCTGCCTAGCAGATTAAAATGTTTCTGTTCATAAATAAAAAAAATAAACGATAGGCACCGGAAGCGGAAATGACATCACGGTGGCTCCGGTCGCTAATGGCTGAACAACAACAACTGTCGGCGACAGACAAACTTTCTCAAACTTCATCAGAGATAAAAGAAAGTTAGAGATACCAACTTGTCTCGTTTGTATAACCGGTTAGGCTTATTTGTCTGTTTGTCTTATAGTCACAAATGTGGGATTATTGATGGATCCTAGGTATGACATTCCGCGGAGGGCCGCCGCCGGCAGTGGCGGCGGGGGCTCCGCGAATTCGTCCCCCGCTTTGGGGGCTCAGTCACGCCGCAGGAAGATGCCTCCCAGACCCGCAGATTTCAAACTTCAGATCATTATAATTGGCTCTCGTGGTGTTGGTAAAACAAGTCTCATGGAGAGATTTACCGACGACACTTTCTGCGAAGCTTGCAAGTCGACTGTAGGTGAGGACAGGAAGCATTTATGGATTTGTTTTCTTTTGACAACTTTTCATTTAACCCGCTACAGTGTGTAGCAGGGCTCCGGCTACATACTGAAGTAAAGACGCACAGTGGGCATAATGCCTCCTGGTTTACTTTGCAATATGACTAATCTTTATTTCTAATGCTAGCTGTAACTGGCTACTTGTGGCGGTACCTTAACCAGTTTGACATGAGGTAACCATAGCATTTATTTTCGCTTTAATCACCAAAAGCTGAGGTTTATTAAACGTTTTTAACGTGTACATGTGGCGATTTTAGACCCCAGGGTAAAGGCGACGTTTTATTAATTAAATCCAAATGGATTATTACACTTATTTGCTTAAATATTATTTTTTGGAAAATATTATCGGTATTACAGGTCTGAATAACTTCATTTACGTAAGCCTGTTTTGTTTATGCCAGGGAGAAGTTTTTTTCCAGTCCAGTGCCACCTTGGTTCATTTTTTTTATACACAAACAACTAACAGACTGGATATTTCTAGGTAAAAACACAGTTTCATTGTCTGCTTATTTGACCATTGGCATGTCGCAGTGCCTTGCGACAAATTGCCAGTCATGTTTGCAGATTAAAAATACACATGAGATCTGTTTATACATGGAGGTGGGTAAACAGTCCTATGACCAATCCGGCAGCCAGCCATAGTGTCCAGTCCCAAAATAGTCTAACAGAAGCAGCTGCTATTGCAGAGCTCTATTTTGTATCCTGTAATTCGCGTGACAGCTCATAAGCTGTGTGAGTTGTGTCACTAATGGCATGCTTCGTTGTTAAGATATCACAGAGGGAATAATTCAGACAGGCCGGGTGATGCAGAGTGACTTGAATTGTTTTATTTCTGCCTCAGTCTGTGTTCTACATGCATTAAATCACTAAAATAAGCCCACATAAAGGCAAAGCAACAGAGGAAGTGCCCATATTTACCTGTGTTCATGTTTTGGTTCTCTCATAGGAGTTGACTTCAAAATCAAGACAGTTGAGCTGAGAGGGAAGAAGATTAGACTACAGATATGGTGAGTGACCAGGCAGGAGTTTGCAATTTCTTTGCTCTTCTGCCTGCCCTGTCTCTCTGTCTGTCATATATCTGTGTGGGCTTCTCTAACAAAAGCTGCTGTTTGGCTAACTGGGTATATGCCATCTGTTTTTGTTTGTTTGCATGTTTCTTCATGTTAACATGTTTTCATACAAATTCCCAGTGGCTCCAGTGGAATCCTCAGTATTAAAACATCATGTAAATAGAACCATTGTTATTACTCACCATGTTGTCTAAAATTACCAGTTGCTTGTTTCTGTCAGTGACTGCTGCTGGTCAACACCAGCTTTTACTGATATTTGAGTATCTGTGGGTGCTGATGTGCTCTTTTCCCTTAACAACTATGTAGTTAAAATTGAATTTTTCTGAATGCATTTTACTTAACTTGTTTATCTAAAAACATTTTAAAACTGTGCTACAAATGTTCTACTTTCCTAAAGGAAGAAATAATCCATTTTCACACACGAGCCATGATTTTATACAGTTGTGGCTCGGTGGAGCTGTATATAAGCATGCAAATGTCTGAATCAGTTGAATCTAACCTAGGACAACTGAGAGACCATGTGAGAATAAAGCAGGACATTGTCTGGTGAATTCACAATGCCTGGGTATCATTGATTGAACCTCTCACACGCTCTATTCATGTACCATCCATCCCCCTTTTTAACAGCTTGTTGGGTTGAGGGGGCTGGAACCTGTCCCAGCTGTCACAGGGCAAGGAGTGGGTACTCTCTGGACAGGTCATGAGTCTATCAACAAATCCAAATGGAGTATATTCCAGTAGTGACAATCGTCTCATTTCAATTCAATTCTGTTTTAGTTATGTAGTACCAACTAACAATAGGAATCATATCAGGGTTATACAGTTGTGATTCAAGGTCACCTTAAAGTTTGAAGCCTTATTTTAAAGGTACAGAGGGTTTCTGTCTCCATTTAACAGGACAGACCTCCAGCAGAACATCTCTTGATTTGACAGACATGTTTAAAATAGAATGCTTATTGTGAAATTCTGGACCGATGTTTAAAGTAACAATTTGGCCCACAGCCCATGCCCATTCTGTTTACTATGTTCTTATTGGTGTTTATTCCTTCTTGCTTAATAAAAAATGTTCCTTTAATGTCTTTCAATTATTTGAAAATTAAGCCAAAACAAACCCAGCCACTAAATGGCACATACTGCTCATATGTGTGTATGGTGTGCACATATGTTTATGCTCATGCTCACATATGTGTGTGGTGACATTTGTCTTCAGTATAGGGCTGCAAGTAATGACTATTTTAGTAA
>VUQK01016671.1:0-12468 GCA_015106715.1 Bujurquina vittata
CAAATGGAGCCTAAATGCATTATGTCCTATATTCCACTGCTGTACCTTACTTCTGCTTTAAACTACCAGTGATATAAAAACAAATAAATTACACTCATAAACTGTGTGTGTGTGTGTGCGTGTGTGTGTGGATTAGTATACCAGTACAGGCATGATTCTCTCTGAAACTGACAGATTTTGCTTGAAAATGCACATTTCCTGTGCTGTCAAAGAACATATGCAGGGACCCATGTGTACACAGAGAAACAGATGTGCAAACACACACCCACACATACAAGTGGCAGATAAATAGAAAAGATGAATAATTATACATGTACTGGTCAGAGAGAGTAAACAGCTGAGCGAGTGCATCGTGGTCGTCACACTGTGACAGATGGACACTGTTATGACAGATGTGCCTCTGTTCAAGCTGAGGGTCAATGCTCGCAGGCTCCAAGTGGCGCCCACACAGACGCAGAACTCACACAAAGCCTATATTACCCTTTTCCTATTCCTATATTATAAAACAATAATTGTTGCTGCCCTTTGCACTCATGTTTTTTTTACAAACTGCAGGAGTTCTGTGTGATATTTTCAATGACTGAAATAACAGAAGTAATCCATTTTCTGTTTTTCTAATTCCATCCCACACAAGATATTTGAGAAGATTTTTGCTTTTCATAATTATTTAGCAAATATTGCTGTCTATCAGATAAAACTGTCTCAAGAGTGTGTGTGTGTGTGTTATTTCCCTGTTTTTCATTGTGTTGTAATACTGTGCAGCCTACAAAGTTAAGACCTTGTACATAATCAGCATTTTAAATAGAATAGCCAGCTAAATGAATAAACTCAGCCCCAAACTGCAGGTTCACGTTACTGTGGTGTTTCAGGCTTTTCTACATCAAACACATATTCTTGCCACTGTAGGCAGTTAGAAGCCCATAAGGAAGGGAGCAATTATGGAGGTTTCATCCGTCAAAAGGTACAGTTCTGCATTTTCTATTTTAATGTTCTGGCACATATATTTGCCTTACCACAGAACAACAGACTCAAAGGAGACGGCCACAGTTCCTCCCCTGAACACCTAGCATGTGCTTAGTGATGGGAACATTTAGTAAAAGCATCCATCAACAGAAGGCTTCTGACCTGACTGTGGCGTGATACAAAGAGATCAATATCCATGAACACATGAAGAAAAATGGTGACTGGGGTAAAACAGCTGAGCTTTTTACCTCCTTTCCATCAATATAACGGCATGTGGACATGAAGGCTTCATGTCTGACCGTGGTCACTTTTTTTGTGTGAATTTAATCATGTTTTCCTCTGGGCATGTCTGTCTTGCTGGTTTTTCAGCTCAATAAAAATGTCACTGTTTGGGAGAATTCTCCAAAGAGCAATAAAATATGCATTATAACACTTTATCTCATCAACTTTGTAGCTCATCTGCATAAAAATGAAGAAATCCATCATATTCTATTTTTACTGCTCCCACATTCATGTTCTCACCCGCTTTCCCTGTCTCTCTCTCTCTCTCAAAAGTGCTTATTTTCTTTAGTACTGGTACTGTAGGCAGTGTCAGTCTGTAGGCAGGCAGTGTCTTCCAGAACTCAGGAGGAAACATGTACCTACAACTGTTCTTCTTCTTCTTCAGCATGTAAGGATAGACCAGAAGAAGAAGAAGCACATGAAAGACTACAACTGGTACAGCTGCTGCAATACAGTAGCTCCATCTCAATTTGTTCATTAGAAAGTTAGTAAGTGTAGAGTGATAACTAATTTACAAAATACAATATACAAATGATGCCATCTTGATTTTTGGACCAGAGGAAATATAATTAGTGAAGCACCTACAGGACATCTAGATCTGTTCAGTGAATTCAAGCTGAATGCATTTCAGCATCTAATCCAACACCAACAACATCCAAATTATTATCCTTATGTTATCCTGAAATTCAAGTTATCATTTTGTTTGAGACAGCTTGCATTGCTGTTGTAATATCAACTATATTCAATAAAACATTAAAACGTTTACAGTGTTATATAAATGTTATATAAATACTTGCAGCCTCAGTTCCACATGCCAATAGACTATCTGTCAACCACCAGTCACTAGGCAAAAATGGGTATTCCCCAACCATTTGGGAATAATTGCTGGAGGTTTCTGGCATTTACTGTGAAGTAACCAGTGGTCACCAGGGAAAAGCAGTTGGAGAGTGGTTGCTGGTGGTTGATGGCAAGAGACATCACACTGCACCAAAAGCCTCCTTGCAATTTTTTGGTTTACTAGCAGGTTGCTGCAGGTTTGTCAGCATAGCAGATGTTGATTGGTCTGAAAACAGTCGCCAACAAATGATAGTGAAACTGGAAATGGAAAATGTTCACCTAAAAGTGGCACCTAAAAGTGCTGCCATCCAATATTTTGGTTGCAGCACCAAGGCGCAACTTTTACTTTGACGGCAAACGTTGTTTCCAGTTTTCACTTTTCAAGTTTCTCTTCAGCTTGGAGAGCACATAGCAAATGTTTCAATTCAATTTTATTTGTATTGCAGCAAATCACAACAAACAGTCACCTTAAGGCGCTTTGTATTGTAGGTAAAGACCCTACAATAATTACAGAGCAAACCCAATAGTCAAAACGACGCCCTATGAGCAAGCATTTGGCAACAGTGGGAAGGAAAATCTCCCATTTAACAGGAAGAAATCTCTGGCCTAACCAGGCTCAGGGAGGGGCAGTCATCTGTTTGCAGACAAGTTGGTATCTGCCATGCAGGCAACATGGCAATCGGCTAGTGTGAACTGCAATCACAAGGACAGTATTGGCAACATCCAATTTTCCACAGCAACCTACAGCAACTACTCACTAACTGGTTGGGGTATGCACATTTTTTCCTAGTGACCCCGTGGTTGCCATGGGCTCACTGTGTGGTCTACCTGCCTATATGTGATTTAGGCTTAAGCTAACATACTGTAGCGTAACCCCCCACCCCGACTCCTTTCTATGTGGTATCAAACTGGGCTTTGGAAATCACATAGTTCCACTGGTGTTGGCTTCTAAACATTTGTCATTATAACATCCCTACTCATCACTGTATGAATTTACTGTGGTTATACTGTAAGTGCCATTAACATAAATGTAACACTTTCATTTATATCTTACCTTCACTGCAAAAAAAAAAAAACCAAAAACTTTTTATTCCTAAATTATTTTTAAATAAACTAATTTAAAATAATGGCTTAATCAGTCTTTAAAAAATATTATCAGGAATGGAAAATATCCTATATGAATGTAACAGAAAATGAATATATAATTTATTAACCATTTAAGACAGCTAAAACTGTTATCAAATTATAAATGACAGTTACAGTGAAATATGGCACTTTTAACGAGTATTTGCAGTAATAAACTCCACATTTTAGGACAATCCTGTCCACATTATAATGAAAACCACAATAATGAGAACTTGGCCTAGTTGGGTACGCTTGCATTTAGTTTGCAAAACCCTTCAGAGAACCTCTGAATGGAGCTATCTGGATCACAATGACATAAATCACACAAGCCACACACGCATTCGACAACCTCTGTATTGTGTCCTCCTCGTAGGTTTTACAGTTTCTCTGCACTTCATTGTGATTCACTCTGGTAGTAGGTTTCCATCTCCAGAAATATGACAAATGGAAAAAGAGAGGCACTTTATGTCAGATAAAGATCCTCACTTGTCCTAGAAATACTGTTTTAAATGTAAATTAGACCTTTTTAAGGTCTGATTTACATTGTGTCCTTGACCCCTGTCAGAAAATGCAACACAGCAATGAAAAGGTTTGTCAGCTGTCAGAGTGCGACGAATTTCCCTTCAGATGAGGTCATCAGTTGACCTCTTTGGTTTGTTTGTTTCTTCACTCGTCTTTTGTGCTTTGTGGCAACAAATAATTTTTGTGGGGAAAGTCATGTTTTTGGTACAATGATAAAGACCTAGAGAAGAACAAATCCTTCCAATCTTGTTGAAATGTCAGCCTTGATAGAAAGAGACATGTTTTACAGCACCTATCATAGAATATAAAGAGCAGAGTTAGGGTAAGTGAGTGAGTCATGTTAGGAATGACAGATGGACAAAAGAGCCAAGAGCGCCCATCAATCATCGAGTGTAGAAAAAAGGCTAAATCAGTCTTTTGTTCCCTTTTAATTAATCATCATTCCTTCGTTCTCTCAGTGCTTACAGTAAGTGATTGTCACTATGTTACTAAAAAAAATAAACTATTTTGTCTTCTTTTTAATCTCCACAGTCTGGTGAAGCTTTCTCTCTGTTTTCATCTGTCTCCCTCATGTCGTTCTTTCTTTAAATTCAACAGAACACCTGCTGCTGAAAGCAAACTGACCGGACCCTGATTCTCCAGTAGTGTCCAGTGGTGTTTGGGAGCTCATCACTCACAGACACACACACACACACACACACAGAGGAAGGCCCAGCTAATTAGTTCTCTGCGTGCTCTAACCACAATTGTCTCCTCAGCAAGATATTAGACTCTGTACCATCCTGTTGAGCGCAAATACACAAATTTACTATGAAACGGCAAGCTGAATTCCCTTCTCTCTGAGGTTCAAGCTGTGCTGTCAAACTCCTTCACACTGATTATAGTAATGATCATTGAAGTTTAGGCAGCATCTGGTAAATGCACAAGTCAAACAATCACTCTTCGTTAGCAGCTGAAAGTTTATTGTTGCTTTGGTCCCTAAATGAATGGAATAAAAGGTTCGCAATTGAAGCCATATAACACGACACACAGCTGTGTGTCCAGCTGTTACAAAACTCTGGTCAGAGCACGAATTCTCAGATTCTGGCTGAGAGAAGAGAAGTATGTGCCAAGTACAAACACAGATAAATACAAATCTGCTACTAGCTGTGGGAGATACAAGTGTCTGTTATTGATTCATTCAGTTTACCATCTTATAGGTGTAGCTGAAAAAATCCATGCGCTGCAGAGGAACAGAAGCAGGGGATGTTCTTAGATTTAGAAATGCTCACGCTTGATTCCTAAAAGAAACATGTTCTAAGAACCCTCTTTGTAATTTGTGCAATTCTAATCTATAAATCCCAAATCAACTTCAACTGACAGCATCTAAATTATGATTTGTTCTTATTTGATGTCAGCAGACAAATAGCCATAAGAGATGGTAGAGAAGAAGCCAGGTAACACGCATCAGTTGGTGGAAAAAATAGTTGGTTAGATAAGCAAGGCTAAATATCAACTTCAAGAGTGTCTCCCTGAGAAAAGTTTGTCAAAGACTGGGACGCACTTGCAATACCCCTACATACAGTAGATTTCCAAATCAAAGTATTTAAAGTGTTATAAGTGGTTTTCTGTTTAAGTTACAGAGAGATCAAACCTTGTCATAAATAAGTTTTATAAAGGTGCCTTAGAACTCACATCTAGCATGCATGAGGATGCTCAAAAATTCACATCAAAAGGTGTCTACTTCCCAAGCAACCACAATCTACTGACGCTCAAAGAGAAATTTAAGATCAATAGAAAAGCAAGTCACTCCTGAGGGCTGGTGTTATTTTTATTTATTTATTTATGTATTTTAAATATGCACACCCAGCAGCTAACTTGTATTATTGAGGTAAAGGTCATTCTCTTTCCTCTCATACAACCCACTTCCTGTTAATTGTTGATTACTGTCTGTATCACAATGTCAATGATTCAAAATATTCAATATTCACAGATCTTTAGTCTGCAAAAAGTACAACTTTTTAAAAGGACCAGCTGTTTCCACAAACACAGTGTTTAACAAATACATTAGACCACTAACCAATGTAAGGTTTCTGCCCCAGCTGCCCAAAATTAGAAGCATTATAATGACCAAATTTATTTTTTAAATCTTTTTGTAACAGTTAATCCACCAGTATGCACAAGCTCTTTAATAGAAAAGGTATTTTTAATTCTAAAATATAATTATTGGTATCCATGCGTTTCAAATGTAGTTTTACAAAAAGCAGAAAAAATAGTGAAGCACTTTATTTTATTTTTTTGATTAAGATGCCAAATTATAGTCATTTACCTGCATTTCTGAAGATAAAAAAATAGTTTTAGTGGTTGAATGTTAAATGTGAGTGTGAATGGTTGTCTGTCTTTCTGTGTTAGCCCTGAGACAGGCTGGCAACCTGTCGAGGGTGTACCCTGCGTCTCGCCCTATGACAGCTGGGACAGCCCTTCTTAAATAAAGGAAAAGGCTTCAGAGGAAGCTTATTTCTGCTACTGAGGCATCGTAGGGGTCGGGTGCAATGTGTGGTGGGCAGTGGCCAAGAGTGAAGGCCCTGGCAGACCAATCCCTGGTTAGCGAGCAGTATAAATTTTAGGTTTAAACAAGTTTTTGACAGATTTCTAAAATATGTCGTTTCATTTTTCATTGATTCTCAGTGATTAATGTGACTGGCTCTTGTATGAACAGGGATGTATAGAAGTTAGAGTGTTAGAGTGCCATCAGAATTCTACCATCTGTTGTGGAGCTATATGCAGTACAAATTAAGTGGTAGCAGTTGGATGTGTGCAGGTCAGCCTGTACAGATGTTCAGTAAATTACAGTTTAGGAAACGCTGAAGGCTGATGAATGCACCAAACTAAATCTAGCTCCTTGTGAGGATGGATGGGGTTCAGTTTGGTGGTGGTGGAGTCACATTGCACTCATGCCCAAAACATCTCCCTATGTTTCCATGGTAACAGGAAGCACTCAGTTCTGGCAACATGCTCCTTGTGGAGCTCAGCAGTTTCTGTTAGGTTGCAATCGATTTTCCCAGTTGAGCGCACAGATCGCCACTAATGTTTGTTTGCTTATGAGAAGTTTGCGGATGTTTGCAGAGTTTTGCAGAGGGGCAGAGCGATACAGGAAAAGGATGGAGAGAGAAAGAGAGAGAGATAAACATTTTATGGCTTTAAGGTTATGATTATAAAGATTGTAAGGGGAAGAAATATCTCTCAGGAGTTGCTGTCTCTATTTAATTTCAGCAAAATGCTTTCAAGGCCATGGCTCAATGGAGTTCAAGACAACATTTCCATTTGCAAGTAAATATCCACAGTGTATCATTAGCTAAATGGCAGTTCATTCTCAATCTGCTGTCAGGTAGAAAGTACCATAAGGCAGGCAGAGACGGCGAGAAAGACAAAGAGAACAGTGAATGCTAATGACCCTAATGGGCTGTGGGTTTTGTGAAAAATTTACCATCTACTGTCTGTGCAATTCCCTCATAGTCTAATTTGCTCAAAAAGTTACAAAAATTTATCAAAAAAGTTTTTTTCGTCACTGTCAGGAGAACAGGATTAGGACTTGTGGCCTTTTGATTACCATGGAGAGAAGACAGGGGGCATTGATGGGTCTTAATATGCTTTTTTGAAACAGAAAAGGATCAAGTGGCACCCTTCACCATATGCAATCCACGTTAATGTCTTTAACACACCAACTGATACATACCAGACAGCGGAAGACACTGGCTGTTTTTCATTGTTCTTCCTTTATTTTTCACTCAGGTTTGTTGCTATGGAGGCAGAAGGGAGAAGATTTGCTGCAAGCGATTTGGGGTAGAAAACATCCGACACAGATGCAGAGGGGGGGGAAAGAGATGTGCACATTCTTTAGGAGAACAGATGTATTTCAAGAAGCACCCAGACCGCAATTAGTGTGGAATGATGTGTGCATGAGCATTCACCTGCCCTTGAATTAGTGGACAAGTGAGGAGAATTATAATTGCCATATATTCTATTAGCCGCAGTGAAGTAAATCAATATAGAGAAGTCTCCTCGGCAAGCACCTGTGTGACAGCAAATAGTCTTCGCTGTCACACTTCAATGACTCTGCCAGACCAATTAAGTAGGTAATCACTGAGTAAAAAATTAAGGCTCACCACCCTCACCTTTATCTCTGTCCTTCTCACATCATAACTTTTACTACTGGTCACCAGCAGTCTTTTTCACAGTCTTTTTGATGCTTGCTTGTTATATCCTCATTTTCCTGCTACACAAATCCAGCTTCTTTTATTACTGAAACGAGCCTCGTCTGGAATGACGTAGCATCGGCCAGGGGGCATTTAACTGACATAAATGTCAGGGGTTAATTAAAGACCAGTGAAATGCCTCTTCTGACAGTGAGGTCCACCTCAGTAGGCAGACACCATGAAAACAGTGGATTTCTCCTGCAAATGTAAACACCGATACTCATGATGAAACATGATACTCTTTGAGGATCATGTGTTTTTTTTAATCACGGATGAACCATTGTATGAAAATGGTTCATTGTATGAGATTCTGCGCATTCTTACAATTTATTTCTATTATTCAGATTGGTCTAAGTTGATAATAAAAAGGCAAATGACTTTAGATTTCACTCATCATGAAAGATTACCCTGTACTCCTTGTGGCAGGTGATTAAAAGGATAATTTAGATCGATTTATTAGTGAGATGTGAACATGCTAAAAGCAATTTGGTATGGAAGTGGTCTATATTTAAGAAGGGAAAGCAAGTAAAAACATGCTTGAGTGTCGTGCTTTTTTTCCTGTTTTAGAAAGCAAATTTTCACAAATCTGCTTGTCTTATGTGTTGCTGAGCCAAGCAACTTTTAGCACTTACAAGCTTTATGTTAGCAGGTATTTGTTTTAACACCATTCCCAACTATTTATGGATTTTCACTGAATTTGTATGACCACAACACACTGACGCCTTTGTGTATAAAGCAGACACTGTGCATTTTTTTTTTGTGCAGCACTCACATGAGAGTTACATGGCGCGTGTTCTCATCACATCATTTTTGCTCGCGGATGAAAACGACAGATGGCGGGCTATCAGCTGCTGCTGTTTAAAAGTGAAAAGTAGTGTTTTGTGCATCAGCTTTCCCCCACCTCTCTGTCTCTCTCTCTTCCCCTTCACTCAGCTCGCGTTCTGGCGCTGGAGCAATTTGCTGCGTTGTTGGAGGCATTTTACGCACGAGCGACAGCTGTGTTCGCATGCACATGGTTTCACTCGGCCTCATAAAAAGACACGATTTAAAAAAACACAGGTGCGCCTTAATGCGCTAAATAAAAAGAAGGTGATCATGGGTTAATTTCTGATTGTGTGCAACAAGTCTGAGAACAAGATTCCACACATATCAGTGTTTTTGAGAGTTTTTTCTTTTCTTTTTCTTTTTTGAAACTGTCTTACCTGACAATGATATACATGACCAACACGTTTCCAACCAGCCCCACCACGCACACTATGGAGTAAAGAGCGGTGATAACAATCGCTATGATAACCGGGTTGGCGTCGACGTCCATGCTGCGGTCCCCGCTACTCGCCTCCGCGACGCTCGTGTTGTCGGTGAAGTTCCCGCACACGCTGCTGCTGTTGTAAAGCGAGCACAGCTCGCTCCGATGGTCCGCGTCCGAGACGTTGCCGGCGCTGTCCATGGTCCTCGACCGGTATGAAGAGCAGGCGCGTTTTTCACCTCCCCCTCAGGTGCCTATGGGCGCGCTCGGTGCCTGTGATGCCCCGCTGGGTGCTTCTCTGTCGTGTGCTCGGAGCAGCTGTGTCTCCCGGGCGCAGGACGCACTGCCCGTGGCGTCAAACCTCAGCGTGTTGAAGAATGTGGCGCGGTGCGAGGTAGTGAGGGTTTCAGGGCTATGGGCAGTCTGAGTGAATTTTCTGACAAGCTTCGCGCGCCACAGCGAGCCTGCACGGGACAGAGGAGACGACGTGAAAATGAATTAGTTCGCTCCCTTTCTTCCTTCACCCTAGGGTCCTTCCTTTCTTCTTTCCTTATTGCCTCTTTCCTAGCCTTACATTCCCCCTTTTTTGTTCATGTATGTCTACTCCTTAATTCCTTCCCTCCCCTTTTGCGTGCTTTGTTGTGTTTCCTTCACTCCTCCCTTACTCCATCCTTTTATCCTCCTTCTAGTTTTGTCTCCTTACTTTCATTCCCTCCTTTACCATCTTTATTTTTCGCACCCTTCCATCTTCCCATACTCCCTTCTTTCTTTGCTTATATTTTTCATCCTTTTTCTTTCTTCTTTCTTTCCCACTCCACACTTCTCACATTTCTTTTATCTTTTTTCATCATTCAATCCTTCCCTCCTCTTGTCCTTCCCTCTGCCTTGCCATGCTTCCTTGCCTCTTCCCTTGCTCCATTCTTTCTTCTTTCTTTTCTTCTCTCATTCCCCACTCTTCCTTTTACTCGTCTTTGTTTATTCCTTATTCCGTCCTTTTACCTTTCTTTCACCTTCATTCTGTACTTTCTCCCCCTCTTTCTCTCACCTTATTTCTTTCTTTGCTATCTTCGGGGAATTTATTTGCTCATCTTTGTTTCTTCAATTTTTTGTGTTCCTTTCTTTTTGTCTTCTCTACTCCCAGTCTGCATTTTACTTATTCCCTTTTCCTTTTCCTAATGTTCATACTTTCCTTCTTAATTCCCCTCCTTGCCTCCTTATTCATGTTCTTCCTTCCTTCTTCCACCTTTTCTTGGTTCTTTCTTACTTGATTTTGATTGGAGATTTTAAAAAACAAATAAGAAACAAAATATATTTACACCAAGAAACCACTTTTCAGGTCAGTTGTGCTGTCAGCTTTTGTGAGCAGCACTTTGCAGGAAATACGCCATACTTATTATTAAGTGAAGCAATACAGTGCTAGTGCCTAGGACCTGTTGGATAAAAAAAATCTGTGGTAGCAACAGTCTGAGTCAGATCTGAAGACAGTTACAGAAGAGTCTGGGGATTATCTGTCAAGTCACCCATGCTTGTACATGTTCCACTTTGATGAGGCTTCTGATTTCAGTTTCTGTGTTCTAATGAGGGGAGTCAAGCGAGGGAATGTAGCACGGCACAATCCCATAGGAATTGATTTTAATCGAGATAATGTCCCCGCTTGTCTCATTATAGTTTCGCAGAGCTACAAAAATGACCAAAGATCATTTACTAAACGTGCCGAAGGCTCGTTCCGAGTAAAGCTTTTCAGCATGATCATTACCGAGTCTCAAAGTCATTGTTGTAAAACTGCTACTTGCAGATCCTTTAATCAACAAAATGTGCACAGAAAGAAGAACTTGAAAGCTTAATTTATCGTGAGTTAAGTAATTATAAAAGGGAGCATTATTGGTGCTGTGGCGAAGGAACAGTTTTCTCGCTTCAGTTAAAACTTATTCATTGGAGATGTGTCAAATCCAACCCAGTCTCCTTCAAAAATACAGCTGAAATGTTTTTTTCTTGATAGGGATTAAAAATGTAATTGCTGGCTAGACTTTGTTTGAAAGCAGAGAGGGGATTTGTGGCAAACCTGGGGAAGAAAATAGCTTTTTTTAATGCAAGTGTTGCTGCAGTTTTGGTCTCCCGATGAATAAAGTGCTGCAATGATGTTCAGGGTGTATGTTGGACTTAAAAAACAGGGCTTTAAACCAGAATCCTGTTTTGTTTGGTTTTTTTTTGTTTTAGACAACAAAAGCACTCTGGTAAAAGTTAAAGACTCAAATTTTCCAAAACATAGCTATCAATACACTGAAAAATTTTGCAATCACTTCAAAGGGATATACAAGAGCAGATATTTTAACAGATACTCAATGTAAATACTGATACATATTTGCACGTTTAAACAAATTAATTGACATGATACCTTCCTTATACTGTACTGTATGTCACAATGCAATGTCTGCTGCTGCAGTTTAGTTGTATATGAAGATAATTTTTAGGAGAAGGGGTTGCACACCTTTGCTACCACACTGCTTGGTTGTGACATAAAAAATATTTGCTTTAGCGCTGACTTTAATAGCAGAATCAGGTTTACTTCTGCGGCCATGAGGCTTTTGTGAGCTCATGGCTGAGTGCCCTTTTTAAAAAGGTCACCTTCCTTTCTAAATGTGTTTTGCAGTGATATGTTTATGATTCAGTGGTGCAGAACTGAGAAGTGTTACACCAAGAGGTGCTACGCTTGTTGTTGACTCAACAGCAGAGCATATATGGCAGCTAAATTTCAAAGATAGGCAAAGATTTTTCATGTCACTCTTAATAATAATATTAAGAAAGACAAAGAAAATGACTGAAAGCCCTCTTCATTTATCTAATTCAGGCTGCTGAGAACTCATAAAAGCTCAAGGTGAAGCTTTTTTTTTGTGACTTCAGAATTTGTCCCCTGACATTCATGCTGGAGTTACTTTAGGAAGAGCTCACTTAATACCAGAGCTGTATTTAGCTTTTTTGAGGGAACATCACTTTATGTATTAAATAATGTTTCTGGGAATATGGGGGTTTCAGCAGCCTGAAGGGAGTTCATGTGTTATAAATATAAATTCAGAACTTTTAGGAAATT
Source organism: Bujurquina vittata (assembly GCA_015106715.1). NCBI lineage: Eukaryota > Metazoa > Chordata > Actinopteri > Cichliformes > Cichlidae > Bujurquina > Bujurquina vittata. The sequence goes on from VUQK01016671.1 coordinate 12,299, forward strand.
TTTCAGCATTTTTAAATCCAGTATTTTTTCAACCAGGATCCAGCACAACTTTATGTTGAAAGATACATGATAAAACTTTAGGGGTTTAGTCGCAGGAAACTTACGAGTACCTGTTATATGTCACATAATCTGATTTAGGGAACTGGCTTTATACTAATAAAACTGTATTA
>VUQK01016674.1:8225-26308 GCA_015106715.1 Bujurquina vittata
CATAGTTAAGAAATTTGAATAATCCAAAATTGTATTTGAAATTAAAACACTCCATCCTAATTCAAATACAATTTTGGATTATTCAAATTTCTTAACTATGACTAATGGGGTTAGATTGTCTGTAAATTTACTTCCCTACAGTCATGTGATCACTGGCACTTTCTAACTATGGCTGCATTCAGACTGACCAAAAGTTTTGAAGTATAGCTGGGAAAGTCAAAATGGTCTGGATGTCAGTGGAAAACAGAAAATCTATAATAACCTTTTGGCATATTGTAATTGTTTTGAAAGGGAAATCGACTCCTGCACATCCTCTTGTCTCTGTTTTCAGAATTTAGAAAATCTAATCCATTATGGAGGACTCTGGCCAATCAAAGGTCATTTCAGACCAGATCAAGTGAGGAAACGCAGGGTTTGAATCCCCTGTGAAACCAAAAGTCTGCCTTTTATCAGACTTGACATACTTTTAGCATTCATAAAGCGGGGTATTGGAAAAGAGAGCGGCACGCTGCAGGAGGAGGGCAGTCTATTTTCAAATTTTGGTGGGGTTGTTTTTCTTTTTGTATATTTCTGCCTACTTGAGCTTTAAGGCTCTATTAAATTTAATAATATACGTTTCTGTGCCTAGGCAGTAAACGCAACTTAAACTTATGGCCTGAGCTGTTTCCCACTCTTATAAATTAACGCAGCGTTCTGCGTATTTTGAATTTCAACATTCAACATTTTGAACTCTCATTACAATTATACTTACTCGAAAAAGACTCCCACAGCACTAGCAACTAAAAAATGTGTTCAGTTATAAATATTCTAAATTAAATGTTTATTTTTTTACATTTTAGGCGGCACTGTCATTACCAACCTCTGCAGTTTGTGGAACCGAGCTGTCTGCTTTAAGATGTGCTGCGGCCAAATCCAACCACAAATAGTGCTGAGATGCTCACAAAAAGAGCAATACGCTGCGAAGCCGCTGTGATTAGATGCCTTTGTTATTCTTGCATATTTTCCAATTCATTTTCTGACAAAGACCATAAGCCTCTGAACATCCTGCGTGGACTGAAATGATTATTTCGACAACAACGTTCTCCCGAGCACTTTTCCAGTTTTCCCTCATGGTTGTATTTTTCTGTTCTCTCACCTGCTTTGCTGGGCTCACTGTCTGGGGCTGTGCCAGGAGCTCCAGGTGGAGATGGGGAGGAGGTGGGGGGCAGGGTATGAGGTTTGTCTCCTTCTTGAGGACGACTCTTAGAGGTCTCTATGCCTTTGACCCTCCTGGCGTGGCGGTTCCCTTTGTAATGGGCTTCGGCCTGGCTCTAAAGAAGAGCAGGGATAGGAAAAGAAGTTTATTTAATTAGTGAGCACAACGCCAAGATGCCCAGGTAGACAACAGGGTAGAATTAAACTCAGCGTGACACCTGGCATGCATGCATGCATGCCATTTTGACAGCGTGTTATTTAATATACTCTGGGGACTAAAGTCATGATGAGCAGCAGGCAGCGAACAGAGAGATAGATTACATGCAAGATAACAAAACAGATGATATGACGTAGTGACAGAGACATCTTCAGAACTGCCTGCCCCCTTGTGCCTTAGTCATCTCCTTGTCAGATTTTTTGAATTAAGAATAAATTATGATGGACTGTATTGAAAAATTAAACGCATAGGTGTTGCAGATCATCAGCACACATCAGCACTCTGCCACAGCTTTTGTGTCTGTTGAACTGAGGGTCAGTAGACTGCCACATCTGCTTGGAGGGCTCATTAGTCCATTTCTATCCCTACACATCATCAATTTGGGGTGAAATTCCTGACTTAAATCCTTGCCAGTGGAGTGGTAGCAATCTAAATATACATGCTACTCAGCATCAAAGTCGTCTTTAATACACTCACAGGAAAGTTAAATTGGGATCTGCATGCTGAGCCGGCATTCCAGCAAAGACAAAAAAATGCTGCAGAGATTTATTATGGAAGCTACTGTGTCTAATCTCCTGATGACATGCTATCGACTCACTCATGTATTTGCTCACAAAGTAAACAACTGAGTTATTTGTGACGCGAATATGGGACATTATGGGAGTCTGTTTCCAGCCTCTGAGTTACTGCACAGATGTTTGTAAGTCAGGAACAATGTGGCAGATGTGATGCAGGTTTGCTATACATAGCTGTCTGACTTCACAGTATGGTGACTATAAAACCGAAACACACGTCATTTCACTGGCTCACTGGCTTAAACACACAAATATAAGTTTATGCCCCCCCCTCCCATCACCCCTGTATTACAGTATGCGTTCAACTATGAAAAAATGAGCAGCTCCTTGCTGATTCAGACACATTCACCCAGCTGAGTGAACTGATGTGGCGTGGCACGTGTTGTGTCGGCCAAATGATTGTATCAAGGGACCAATGATGAAGATATTTATTAAGTAGTAGGATTACAGTTAAGTGCCAGGGATAAGACTCTGACAGCTGCCATGAAAGGCTCTGGGAATTTGACTGACACTTAGGACATCACATTGACCACAGGCTCAAGTGTGGCGATAGACTGGCTTGGCAAAGCAGGCAGGGGGTGATGAGTAATGTTACCGAGCCCCATCGTCTATATTTGCTTTCTGTGTGTGTGTGTCTGGCAGCATCGAGCACACAAGCTGGCATGGCAGACCTCGGGCACTGGCTGCTGTAAGTAAGAAGATCACATGTTTCTCTTAAACCATGATGACACACCAGGCTGTAACTGTACCCTGTCAGAGGGGTCTTAAGGACCTGCACTTGCAAAGCCTGCAGATCAAGGTGGAGAGAGCTGCAAGGGGTGGAGGTGTTGACTGCTGAAAGAGAAGTGATCTCTCATGATGAAGAGGGGAATGTGGGGAGATTAAAAGGTATATGGCAGTACATCACAAAGCGGGCACAGAGGTTTTCTTGACTTCTCCCAGCAAGTCAAAGGGATCAGCTACCAGGCAGCTGAGTGTCACTGTGAGGTCCTGGATGGAGAGGGAGGGAGCACAGGGAACTACAAGACAAGGAAGGCAAATTCAAAAAGATGCACTGAAAATGGGAAGGTTATAAAGAGAAACAGATCTCTGCGAGTAGAAAAACTGCACCACAACAGTTTGTGATGCATGTGTTTCATTATGCAGAGACTTTAAAGTGAACAATTGCTTTCCCAAACGATTATCATTCCGAGGGGGAGAGTTGTGATATGAAAGCATAGCTATTGCAGCGCTGAAGTTCCAAAAGGAGAAAGAGGAAGGGAGGAAGAAAAAGAAAAAGAGAGGCAAAAGACAAGCAAGAAGTGGAGTGAATATGGTTGAAAAAAAAACCACGACGTGAGCAGCAAGGAAGCAAATAAGGGAATGAAAATAAGAGATGCATATCAGCATACTGCAGCAGTTGTGACGCTGGTCAATGCAGCGCCACAGAGCCTGTGATGTCACTAATGCAGCATGCCATCAAGGTTATTCTGCATAAACCACCATTTAGTACCTTACATAGTCACACACAATGCAGAGACAAAGCCCCCCCCCATCCTTTCCTCCTGTCCCTCCCCTTCAAGTCTCCTCTCTACCACTTTCCCAAGATGCACTGGGGCTGTCAGAGCCAGACACTAATCCATGCCCTTGACGAATGCATCTTATAATAAGTAGTGGCAGGCAATTTTAGGCATTTCCACACTGTAAATAATGCAGCACGAGAAAGGGAGACATCTAGAAAAAGGTTGCTTAGAGAGAGACAGGGAAAAAAGAGAGAGGCACAGTAGAGAGCAATCACATGGGATGAAAAGAAATGATGGTAAAATGATGCACGAAATGAGGGGAACATGGGTGGGAGAAAAACGGAAAAGTGTGATTTTTTAAAAAAAGAAAGACAAATACAATGATCAATAAGCTCCCAAAAATGTATTCCCCACATACGGCAGATCAAAAAAGACAATGTCAACATCAAGGTCAGTGCCCGAACTGGAAAACGAGGCTGGGAATGCAACCTCAGATTCCCCTGAAGTGTTTCTCACTGAATTATCTCCATCCATTAAATATTCATTTGAATTTGATGTAAAAAGAAAAAGTGTGGGTGGGGAGTCACAAGTGGGACTCTTTTTTTTTTCCAGCCAAACTTTGGAAGAAAACACAACACACAGTTGCATAGTTTGACACTGATGGTGTTTTGCAGTATGTTAATAAATATCTATGCTTTGAAATGTATTCTATTTCATTTTACATGGATCTCAAAAATATTTTCTTTAAAAATTTCATTTAGCCAGGAAGCGTGTTCAGGGCCAACATAAGCAGCACGGTTGCAATATTCCTTTACACTGCCCTCCTGGCCAGGTCTGGAAAAACACTGACTTACTAACAAAACTTTGACCTGATTGTGTATATTCCTTTGTTGGCCCTACTCTCCTCGCAGAGGCACTGCAAGAGTCTTGACTGGGCTTAATTGCTGACTGTCTACACTTGATGAGGCATTCCCAAGGTCAGCTGGGATTGGAGACTTCCCTTCTTCATAGACCTCATTATGCTCTCTGGGCTGTATTTTTTAGCTGAGCGTTTTTAGTAATTTAAAATAAAACCAATGTTTCTACAAATTCTGGTGTCAGTTTTTACTTTATGTTGTGGCTTTTGAGTCGGGTCAGATCACATATTTTACTTGGCTTGTAGTGCTGTTCATCCATTTAAGTTATTTGGTGTAAGCTGCCCAGTTTTTATTATATTAGTTGTAGAAACACTCATGATATTTGTTTTACAGTGCTCTAAACAAGATTTAAATACATCTGAAAAACACAGCCAATAACCACTCCAATAAAAAATCTGAAAACTTTATTGTTCTGCAGGAGCTCCTTTCTGTTTTTCCAAACTACACCCACCATGCATCCACCTACCCAGGACGAGAGATATATTGATGCTTAGATTTTTTTTCTCAAGTGTATTTCTCTAATGCTCTGGCCACCAAAATGCCCATCTGGTTCTATTATATTCAAGAGAAAGCAGACATCTCTACAGCCTGATATCTCCCAAACTTGGCAGCACACACCGCTGCACTAAACACTATGATACAGTACTAAGGGGAAAAGAGTCACCTTTCCCTGAGCAGAGAAGATCATGGCCAGATATCACTCTCAAGTTGACGTCAGGGAATGGCAAAGAGAAGAAATGAATCTCTGACAGGTAAAGTATAGGGCACTGATGTACAGAGTATACCTCGCTCGTGCACTGCATATGGTCTCCAGACAGAAATGCTCTTCCTTTATACTGCCAAAGAATTGAGCCTGTTTTGGTTAAATTTCATATGACTGCAAAAATGCAGCAGGTTAAATTCTGTCTTTTTTTTTCTAAGAAGCATTTTAACCATGAAATCAAATATTTAAAGTCTTCAGATTCTTTATTGATTCACTGCCCTAACTTCATACAATAGGACACGTCTTAAGTAAAGAAGCCAGTATTGGCTCTCCATTCTTGGGTCTTAAAGTATTTTCATTACATAAACATCTCTAGCTAACTGTTTCCTGTTGCTTGTGAAGACATACAGGACAGAACTCGGCTAAGAGAAGGTTCATGATTACAGCTTTGCAGCTCCCTGACCACACGGAAACCATGATTGTAGATCTGATGAGTATATATAGCACCGACCCACTCCTTAATGTAGTGTATTGCGGATGGATGAACGCCCTGGCCCTGAAGTCTGCAACACTGAATAGGGTGTATCACAGCCAAATTATACGCTACACACATGACATTTGGTACTGATTTTGTCATGAGTCTATCCTATTTCTTTACACAAGAAGAAAAGACGGGAAAATGTTTTGCATCACGCCTCAAAAATACTTCCATATGATTTTTGCTTTCATTAATTTGTCATCAGCCAGGTATGCGAGTTGCCCAGGGTTATAATGTGCAAATAAATTCCAATTAGGAGTTTAGATAAACTTCTCCACAGAGACAAATGGCAATGTACTGATAGCACAGACTCTTCTTTCATAACCGTTCATGTGTTTGTTAACTTATCAGTGCTGATGAACAAGAGAAAATCAGAATTTTATTACTCACTCGCAGATTCATCATCATCATCATCATCATCGCTTAAGCCTCTGTGCTGCAGTGCACTACTTTATTCTACACTGCCTTAAAGCAAATTCAATTCCAGTGGGGTCACAGCTGCCAAAACATAACCCAAACATATACAACACATCCTCTTTGTCAAGTTCCTCTTTCAGGGGAGCAAACCAGGATAAACAGTCCTCCAAAACGTTCTGAAATAAAAGGTTTATGTGTATTTGGAGAAAAATACAGCATATTTGATGCCATAAAGAAAATGAAGACAAGATGAGAGACAATGATGCTCTGTGTTTGTGTCGTCCTTTAATTGTTTACCTCTGAGTTGAAGCGGATCTGGCAGACATTGCAGGAGATGACTGGCCGTTTGGTCTTGACCAGAGGAACCCCAAAGGTGTGGTTAATCACAGCCTTCTGCACCGGATCCATCTACCAGAGTGAAAGACAGAGCAGAAGAGGAGAAATCTGTTAGGTATATAATTCACACTCTGACGGTCCCGGCCCCGGTGCCACAGGTGGATAAGCCAGGCTGTCACAAAAATGGCCACATGCAGGGTGCATAAAGTTCAAAGATAAAGAGTGTTTACAGAGTCTGTGCAGTGATGTCTGTAATTCAGTGGTCAGCAGTGTTGACAGTTTGTTGCCACAACCGAGACACCTGTTGCATCCCCAAGATTAGGCATCTGATGGTTCTAGATCCTCACTAGACTGTACCATCATGCTCTCCCTGTGCTAATTGTTTCAGCTGGGACGTCCATCATCTATGTGGTGTTAAGCACCTTGTATAAATTTAACTAACTTGCTTAGCAGCCCTCCAGTGTGTGAGCAGTTAAGCTGTCCTTATATATTCTGTCCCAGACACAAAAGACCCTCCCAGTACTAACGGGCTGAAAGGGCTGTACTCCAAATATTTGTTTGTGTTTGAAGCTGAATTTATCAAGCAATCACTGTTAGTTGACCTTAGCATTACTCTGGATTCAATGGCCGGCTTATATTTCAACCTCAGACAATTGTCTACAGCTAAAGTAAGAAACATTTATAAACAAAGGCTGATGGAGCAATGTGCGGGTATGCTAAAAGAATGAAGCAAAACAAGCTGCGGCTGAAGAACAAAAGGCTACAAGGCCTCGTGTTTTGAAGTCATAAAGCAGTCTAATGCAAGCATATTGCAGTGCCGGGTAGATGCAAAATAACTCAGTCTTGATCCATTACTGCACTTTGGGCTATTTACCAAGGTCTTCTTGAAGCTATCTTACACTCAGAGGCACAGCCTCATCTACTATAGAAACAGCCTAATGTCCTCAGGAGTGATAGTGAGAAATAGGGGCTAGAATGAATATTGTCATAACTTAGGCCCAAATAACTTTTTTCTTTTTTCCTTTTTTTTTTCTTTTTGCATAGGGCTTGTTACTTAGCAACTCCCATCGAAAAGAAACCCGGAATAAAAAAAAGAATGAAAGATAAGGGGAGGAGCCCCAAGACATTTATCTGGGTGGCCGGAAGGCACAGAAACATACCATCTGGAGGAGAAACCAAGTGAGAGACAGGAGAGCAAGAAAATACTGAAGAAGGAACTGAGGGAAAAATTAAAAGAGAGAGAAAGAGGCCCGGGCCGGACATCCTCACATTACACATTCTTATCTATTTTCTACGTTCCAAGACTCCCTCTGTTTCTCTCCCCAGAAACACAACAAAGAGAGCTCTGCTGCTGCTGCTGCTGCTGCTGTTGTGAACTCTGATTAATAGGGAGGGCTGGGCTGTGGGTGGAAGATATATTGAACAATTACAAATGTTTACTGTCTGAACATCTAAACTACAAGAACTACACATTAGCCAGCTGAAACCAGCACAAGTTTCCACACCAGGACTGCATTAAGCTCTCCATTCACATCAACAAGCAACCCAATATTTTAATCAAATCTCTCCAAAGTGTGAAAGAAACAAATATGACCCTAACTCCCTGCTCTGGGTGTCCACAAAGTGACCCCATCTGCATCAAGTTTAACAAGAGTTTGAACCTGCCTGGTGGAGTAACTGGGTGTGGGTCACTTATGACCCATCCAGTTAATTCAGCTGTTGAAAACACAGTCCAGCTGCCAGCAAACCTTTCTGGAATGTTGCTCGCATGGCGTCTTATCCCAATGCTCTCCAAAACATGTTCTCATGAAATAGGAGGCGAGCACTATGATGTAACCCCAGAGGGATTTTCCAAAACTCACTCACATGATTTTGACAACATGCATAACTGTATTCCTTCATTAACAAATCTAGAAGTAAATTAAAAAAAGTCTGCAGTTATCCGGGGAGACAATGGAAAATTTCATGTTGCTGTGGAACCGTGTGTGAATGTGGTGAGCACTCTGGCAGAGGTAAGCAAACCGCACAGATCACTGACTTTAGCATCACTCATCATGTCAACAGCTCCAAGCAGCCTTGAAGCACAAAACACCCAGAGACCATTGGAGCATCATCCAACACTGCACAATGACACACATCCTATCTCTGCAACATCTTCTTTTCTGGAATTTATATTCATCTTTTTGCTACAGCTCTCACTTTCCCCCCCCTTTATTTACTCTTTTTTTGTTCTTTCTTAGTTACTTCTTCTTTAGTTTGTTTGATCAACTCTCTGAATTTAAGAGTTTGGAATGGTAAAAACCCACCAGGGAGAATGCACCGCACCGTGACTCTCAGTAGAGCCATTGTGACAGTCTCAGGAAGGTCTACACTGTGCCAGATGAAAACAGCCTTTGAAGCACAAAGTCTGCATTACTTTTGAGCTGTACTTAGCTTAAGACACAGTTGAGTAGACAATAATGTGAAGAGCTCTAAGAATTTTAGATACTTACCTTCATCTCCTCTTTGTCTGTAGAAGATTGAAGCTGCATTGGTCCTCCTGTGTGTGCACTGCCGGCCGAGGTATGTGTTTGGGTCTCAGCATGTGCAAGACTCAGACTGTGTGGTGCACTCTCCTCACTCATTCAGCCTGCTGGTGGGTAGTCAATGCTGAATACAGACTAGCTCAGAAAAACAGAGCTTATGCCCAGTGAAGCATTGCGAGCTAAGATATCTTTGTTTTCTTCTCCTTTTAGCACACTGTCTGCTTCTTTTTTGAGATGCTTTCAGAGAAATCTCTCCCTTCTTTTCTTTTTTCAACAGATGACCTAACAAGTGCCTGTCCCTTTTTTTCAGTCTCCTCCTTCTCTCCTCTCGACTACTTTCTCTCACTGCCTCACGCCCCACTGTAATGCATTTCCCTCTCTGCTTTCCAGTTTTCTCCTCCCTCTCCCTCTCCCCCTCTTCCCCATGGCCTCTGAGTCTGCACATGTGCACCCAGGATTTGGTGTCCTACTGCCCTCCTGCCAAACTCTCACTCTTCTAAAAGTTTACATTACCCTTGGTATGGATACTGGTAACAATTTACTGATACCAGAGCTGTTATCAATTCTGGGTCAGGTTTTTTTGGTGATTCACTTTTTGATTCCTGACTTTGCTGTTTACAAAGCTATGCCTTCTTTAGGTTTTCGGTGTAAACTCAGCTTTGTTTTTTCTACCTCTGAGTCTGAGCACAGGTTTGCGTGTGACTCAGGTGTGCTAAAGCTCCACTGCCGTGTCTTTTCTTGCTGCTAGAAAAAAAAAAAAACTGCCAGCATCGATAAAGAGAAAAGATCAGCTGGGAGACCTAAACTTCTCATGGATTGGACAAAAGTGGATCCAGGATCACAATTCACAATGTGTACCGTGTAGATAATGAGCTATTAGTTATGTCTTGCTGCACTTGCTGTACTGCTGTGAAAGATGACCTGTGATGTCTGAAATTACTTTTAGGAGGAGAGTGAGAAAAGATATAGATGGTAGTTAAGCTTCAACAAGTGCACATGATTATATTGCATAAAAATCCCTGATTATGTACCCCCAGCAAGCAGTGCAGGTGGCACAACTCTAGAGTTTTATGAGCATGTGTCTGTATCAGCTAATGCAGATGAATAATTCAGCCTCGTGACTGTCTGCAGGCACATTGCGCAAGACAGGCAGGTGGAGGACAAATCACATTAAAGGGCTATTAAAGCTGTATATGGCTTTAGGAGAGGCCATTCCTCTGCTATGGGGCTAATAACCCTCAATGTGAAGTAGAGCCTCATTAAGACTGTACAAACTCAGCACAGATCACTTATTAAGGCAGAATGATGGAACAACTAGCTGCCAGCTCCCTGCAGGGTCGTTTCTCAATGTTTTTGCTGCTACAGTTCCCCGTCTTCATTGAGACATGTTATGGATCCAAACGTGTCACTGTGCATTGGCACAGAAAAGCACCAGGAAACATCTAAAACACTTGAAATATTATGTGAAATAACCTCAGTTCAGCCTAACAAGCTATTTAAAAAAGCAAACAGTAGCAGTAAGCGATGGAGCTGCAGACAGTTGCTCTTTTATTCTACATCTTCCTGTATAAATTTACTCAACTTCACAAGACTAAATTGAACATAACACAACTCCAGGAAAGCGAAGAGCTACGATATCCCAGCAAAACATCACGGCAGAGCCTTAATTTGCTGCAATCAAAGCAGGTTCCTTATTTTCAGCATTTTCACACCATTTGAGCCCCAATCGAATAAAATCTGAGAGTATCACACACTTGAGGCAACAGTAGATTTTCTCCTAAACCTTTAAGTGAAATACCAACTTTGCTTTTATGATTATGCCAGTCATTTCTCCATGGTTTTGAATGCATTGCGTATACTATGAGTATAGAGTAATGCTGTGAGGTCAGAATGCCCTTACAGCTTCTCTTATGGCCCCATCTCCTGGCCACAGAGCTGTAAAACAGCACTCAGTGTTTCAGTCATCAGCAGGAACACCTATTAACATCCATGGCATCCCTGTGGGCCTCCATACGTAGTTAACGTTCTGAAGAGGAGGATGGGGGGGATAGATGGATGTTACAGAATGAGCAAGAGGAAATATAGAAGGAGTGATGCAGAGGAAGCAAGAAGAAAAACAAAGAAACAAAAACAAAACAAGGACAAATGATATTAGGGTTGTGTTAACAGAGGCAAGAATGGAAACTAAGTGCCTGCATAATATCCGTATCTCTATTAATCCATGTCTGCTGGGTGTAGTGCAGTTTGGTAGTGAAAATGCTTCCACTTATGTCATGGTCCATTGAGGCCTATTAAAATGACTATATTGTTAAAATGTGTTTAAGAGTGTCTGGACTCCTGTTACTATCCCTGTAGGGCCATGCACAGTCAAAGCTCATGCTGGATCTTTCCAATTAGTGAAACATTATTATGTTGTCTTGTTGCAGACTGCAGCTAAATATACCAGTGTGACACACAACCCCATTGAAGACATGGTCCAGAAATAGCATAGCCCCAGCAGAGTACATATACAGTTGACTGAATTTACATACTGCTGATGAGAAATGTGTCGACATTGTTCAGCAGAGTCTGGAGGAGCAGGTGCCACATTATGCTGAGTTGGTGAAATGGTAAATGTCTCTGTGGTCTAATCTAAACGCCTGGGGAGGAAGGAACAGGAAGACCCCCCCCCCAAAAAAAAAATACTACATCAAACAAACTGTGGTGTTTGATGTTGTTAGTTATAGGGATGGCCTTAAAACTGTTCTTTAATTATACAGCTTTGATTTTAGGAATGAGGCAGAGTGTATGCTCATAAAATAGCCCTGATTCCTTAATATATAGTCCAGTCTGGCTTGGCAGATATTTTTAATCTAGATGTGGCAGCAAGACTCAAAAGTTAAGACATATCTTAAATCCAACTAATGCATTTAAAACTGAAACTGTATGCTACACAGAGAATACTCCATGTTAGAACATAATACTGTAACCTGCTGCACCCAGTGCACTGTGTGTCGCGCGTTTTTCCTCACTGCAGTCGATGACTTAAAAGACTGCAGTGTTTGTGTTTGTTGTGCGCATCAGCTCTTACCGTATTGAAGTTGTGGAAGAGGCTCATGCTGTGTGGAGGATGTGGGGTCTCCACTGGGAACTGCAGGAAGGGCTTCATGTCCAAGTGGGGTTGGATCACTGTGGGGGTCCGTAAGAATGTCGGCACTGCTGCCCCAGCCCGATTGATGCCTCCTAAACACAGAAAGAGACAGAGATGCATAAGTATGTGTGGTATTTACTAGCATTGTGATATCAGGCTTGGGGCTGTGTTTACTCAGATGTGTGACAGAGAATTTAGACAGTGTCTTTAACTGGTATATTATGCCTAAAGAATAGAAATGAAAGCAAAGGACAGAGAGAAAAAAAATAGCAATAGCAGATTGTGTACGGTTGTTCCCTGGAATGTGGAGCTGAATTCCAAAAGGCACAATAAAACATAATTATACAGCAAAAGCAATTATCTCTCTATGGACAGAACAAAGCTGTGCGATGCCCCAGAGAAGCATACAGTCTCTACACTGCGAGGAAAAAGATGCACTTTTCACTGATTGCTGTGGACAGACATTGTGTTTTTCCAGGCATACTGCATTGGCTAGACTGAATCTCCTAATCTCCATTGCTATAATAAATATGGATTCATATTCCAGGTTTTGTGGACTTTGCATAATTCAGATTACTGATATAGGAATGCTATAAAGAAGAAAAGGAACGCCGCAGAGGCAAAGGGGATTCCTCTTATCCACCTGTTTGCCAGCGTGCTCTCTTCTTCTCTCCTCTCCTGGGACACATCTGCAGCTTGAGGATAATGAGTTCCAGCTCAGGCTGTGTTGCTTTATGTCATCCTGTGTTGTGCACTACAGTTGGATCACTTAGTTGTGTCTAATTATAGTATGAATGAAAGAAGTACCACATACTTTCTCTGACTGGAATTTTACAGGAATTGAAAGGCACAGTCACTTAAGAACACTACTGCAAGGGTAGCCTTGCGCACAAAGCGAGACACACGAAGGCACGCACACACGCACACATACACACACAACAATGTGCACTAAGCCAATATTTAATTCTCTGATAAAAAAAAAATCATGTGAGGGTGTCTTAATGATACGCAGCTTCCTATTCTCACCATTGCTCCCATCTGCCTTCTCTTCCTTTTCCCTCCTTATTCCCTCCTCTCTAACCTCCGTCAAGGATGATAGTGATGGGGCCCAAACAGCAAAACTCAGCCTCAGCAAGCTCTTAGATTAAGCCTCTTAATATCCTCAACTGGATTTCTATGGCTTTCAAATTCCTCCGAGACTTAAAGCTCTGCCGCTCTCCTTTTTGGGATTGCTCTAAGCTACTTTTTTTGCTCTGTTACTTGCTATCCCTCACTGTGCTTCCTACAGCAGTGCATTTCTACCTTCCTCCACACTTTCACATGCTAATTTGGGCATTATTTGACACCTCTGCGTTTTCATCAAGCTTTATGTCAACTGAATGTAATCAGAGAAAAGAATATGACTGCTGCACGGAAGAATATGTTACCAGATAGAGTCACCGAAGTTTGGATTAGAGGGAGTGGGAGTGAACAGGATAAGAAAGAGAAAAAGGGATTGACTTTGCCGGGCTGGAGTGAAAGTGCTGTCTCAGCTGCCTTCTGCTACGCATCTGTAGGCCTCGAGGTGCAGAGGACTGCATCATTACCTCTGTTTAGGTGTTTAAGTTTTCTACACTAAACAAACAAAAAATATATGGAAGAAAACTCATGTATATTATTTTTACAACATGTGAAACAAGTTTGCGGCTTCTTGCCTGCTGGTTTTCCAGCTGGTGCAGTCTGACTCAGCAATCTTGAGCTCCACTTTCATAAAACAAAAGCTACATGTTAACATATATTTTAAAAAGCGAAGGGTTCTGAGTGTTGTTCCTAATTAAATATACACTCAGAAGAGCACATATGCAGATTTCAGTCTTTTAATCTAAACTTCTAAATGTAGTTTGTTCTGATCACAGAAAATTGGAGGTGACCGATGACTGCAGTTTTTCCTTTATTGGGGCTGCTGCACTAAATACTATGACTAATACAATGCCTCTACACTACACGTATCGTGGCACTATACCATGTCTTAATACATGGTCTGCTTTAGCATCTTTGCAAAAGTACACGTGTGAATGTGTGTTTTGCTTGTATGGAGTGACACTCTGCTAGCTAAAACTGCACAGTAGTAATGTTTGCAGCTCCCCATTGAGTCTGCCCTTGAACACTGAGACTGTTACTGGCAGCGGGTCAGGCAGCATCTGGCAAGCTTACAGAGAGATTGGCTGAGCAGAGAGCAAAACGTGTCCCTGCAGCAGCACAAGGAGCTGAAATCTGAGGAAGTGAATGGAGCTGAAGACCAGACAGGAGCAAGGAGAGAGGTGTCCCGTGAGCCCAGAACATGTGTGTGTTTGTCATTGTGCATAAATCAGAGTGTGGCTGCAGCATATAGTTATCCCATTAATTTAATCTCTCTTTGGGGATCTCCTATAATGTTAATTGAACACATTGCCGTACAGTGAAGGAGTATGACAAATGCACAAATGCAAATTCCCACTGTGACCTGCACAAATGTTTGTGCATTGCATGTGCAGTGTGTAAATAACTCCAAGTGGGCCCAACAGGCTCATAATGAACAAATCTCAGTAAAGTCAGAGCTAATAAAACAATAAATTGTTACTATTTCTAATGCCAAGAACTCTTCTCTAACAGCTTCTGTGCAAATACTACACATACATTTGATTTCCTGCTTTTCTGTCTTTGACCAAAATAATTGGTTGTAGGACTGTCTGTGATTGGCATTTTACAGTATTTTCTATTATTTTAATGACTGAAAGAAAAACAAATCAATTAACTTTAAAGCACAGAAGTCCTTGAAAGTTCATGGAATAACTGTCATGTGCAGCCCCGAGAAAAACGAATTACAGAATGCACAAACTAAACTGTTTTTACAGTTTAGTTTGTTCAATGTATTCTGATATTCCCTTCCTCAGTACTCCCCAGTGGCTGTTGGAGCCTGATCTGTGTGAGTTTATGTGTGGCAGAAACTGACAGACAGGGCAGTCTGGAAGAGCTGAGAGAACTCAGACAGTGATTTGGATGTTTTTAAACCCTCTGACACGCTAGGAATCCTACCAGGCTCACAGGGGCCATAATCAGAGCTCATAAACAGCCTGTGGGATACTGCCAGAAGGCTTGGTGTTGCAGGATTGTTTGAAGTGTGTTTTTGAATGAGGGTTCATGATTGCCTCATTGTAAGGACCACTATGAGCTTTGGACCTTGATTAGAATATTGAATTAGGTTTAGGTTATGACCAGTACTGAGGCCAAGAGAATGCATGAAAATAAGGGTCACCCCCAGTAGTTTTATGTGCCTCTAAGTACAATAGCAGGTATCCCTGACTCCTCCTGTATCTGCATGTCAAAGTGTCAAGATACTGAACCCCTAAACTGTCCCCAGTTCAGCCATCAAATGGGAGTTTACGCATGCAGCTTAGAGAAGCTATTAAAGGCATAGGGGAAAAAAAGCATTATATGAATTTTTGTATGAATGGGTGAAAGTAGCTTGTAGCAGGAAGCACTGTGAGTGCTCAGTTGGAGCAGAAATGTGCTATGTAAATACCCATCCATTTACCATTCCATTTATACATACACTAATAAATCATCCTCTGTCCTATTTCTGCACGTGACACATGTAATCCCTATGGCTGTGTCTGGGTTTGAACAAGTAGAGGCAAAACAGAAAGTAAAAGTAAAGTACACATAATGGATGGGTCACCAGAGCATTTATTTATGTAGTCACTGTCTCTCTTTTGTGTTCCCCATGCCTGCCTCTCCTACCTCATGCAAGAATTATGATGCAGTGCACTAATGTAAAGATTGTGAAACGAAAACATCAGAAGCAAACAGTCACTCAATCGAAAAGGAAAACATAATCCTTAAGGATGATGATTTCCATGTGAGAAGTAATGCTGTACGTATCATAAAATGTAAAATTTGTCTGAGGATATTAAGCTCATGCAAGGTTTTGTTTACTCCAACGAATGAAGAAAAAAAAAAAGCTGATTTGGTAAGAATCTTCCGGGAAAACATCATCGTGTGTTTTCCTTGCCTGCTCTGCTAGACAAAGAGCTGTTTCTAGAATCTAGGCTAAGAGAATCTTTTCATGTCTTGAGATTATCTAACAGGCTATGTAGATTGTGCCACAGTGTGTTCAGCCTTCTTTCCCATGGGCGTTGGATGCATTCAGGAGAGAACAATGGGAGCAGGGTAGTTGGCACCAGCCATGCTGGACGGCCACAGATGTGCCATGGTTATTGGCAGCAGGGAAGGGAGAAGGAGGTACTAACAGTGAGGATGCCAACTTGCCCTTCTGCTGGGCTGTAAGGCTGGCACCTGTCCTCCTCATTGCCCAAAGGGAATGGAGACATCCGAACTTATAATCAGTGCTGCAGATATGTTTGATGCAGGAATATAACCGACAGCTGCATTGATAAGTCTGGATGCCTGGCACCAGAGAACAATCAAATGTAGCAACAAGTAAGAAAAATCTTTTGGAATCCTAACATTCTATGTGAAGAAGTAAATTCAGTGGTGACCTGTGAGGCATTTTACTGACCTACTGTGCGTATGCAGCGCATTGAGATTTCAGTTAACCGCTGGTTCTAAATGCTGAAGAAAAAAAACAACAACAAAAAACGGCAGAACTCGGATTCAGGAACATAATTTAAAGCGATAGGGGGCTCCATAAGGAGCTCACCAGACTTCTACTATAGAAACACCATTTGCAGCTCTTCAGTCCCAGTCTGACAGTCCGGAAGATGGTTTCTGCCTGAAAATTGACTAAATTATGACAGATTTACATACTGGAGATTCACAGCTATTTTCACAAACCAGTGAAAAGGAGAACCTTAATTACTGTCTTATTATAGTTTAAGTATTTTTGATCAAGTGAAGCTGATGTGGGAACAAAGCTGGTCTTCTATGCAACAAGGTTTAAAGCATGAAACCAGCAGCTGGCCATCTTTCTCCAGTTCTTTTTTAAATAACTTACTCTTCCTTCCTTGTTTGCCTTATGATCAGCTCAGTGTGAATTTTGTGCTGTACACAGCTGTGCCCAGGTCTGGAAAAATAGCCAATTCATTACTGGCTATGGAGGCTGCATGATAGAGAGTGAGCAGAGGATATAAGAGAGGGAGAAAGAATGAAATTTTGACCCTTATCCATTCCTGTACCCGTCTCAGGCCCAACAGGAGACTGCGGCTGGCTTTCACTTGACTACAAGTGTAATCAACAGGATCACGGGCCTGGCCAAAACCTCTGAACAAATGCACAAAGAAAAAAAAAATCACTCACACACTATGGTTGGCTGGTTCATACACACACAGGAGACAAACCCGTGCACATCAAAGACACAAGTGTGTGCGCACATACAGATTTCCAAAAGACTGAATGCAGTTTTTCTCTAACACCCACTCTCACCTCAGTGCACCCACTTTTACACAAGTAGAGGACTGTCCAGTCTGCTTCATGAAGGGCAGCATTCTCCTGACTCTTATGTGTCTGTGGGTTTAAAGCTGTTTCTGTCATAGAAAACGTAACCTTTAAGCTTATTTCCACATATGCACACAGACAATCTCTCAGAATCATTTGAAGCATAGTTTTGCCCTGATGTCTCAGCTGTCACCTCCAAATCGTTGCAGTACAGGTCATTAGCGCCAAGTAATTGTCCACACACTGCATCCTGAGCTGTCTACCTCTCTGGATGCTCCCTTCAAAGACAGCTGTGGCAGCAGAATCCTTCCTTCAGATAGCTGCCACCAGCTGCTGCTAAGAATGAATTGTGGACTCGTCCTGTCTGACTGACAGGCAGTGATGTGGTTCATCGAACACAGCACAGAATGCAACAAGGCTCGTAAAAAACTCTGTGTGTTACAGTGCAAAATAGGAACAGTTTTGTTAGCGAGCGACCACAAGAGTGTGCTGCTGAGTGCATCCGTATATTTCAAAGCAGTTACTTCATCCTCTTAGTCTAGCCCCTAAAATGATTATGAAGTATAAAAGCTGCAAGTTTGTATCAAACCTTATCTCTGCCATCTTTTATAATCACG
>VUQK01016674.1:30343-48168 GCA_015106715.1 Bujurquina vittata
TGGAAGAAGCAGGTAACAATCTTTTCAAAGTCAAATTTTCTTTCATGGAACTAAAAAAAAAAAAAAAAAAAAAAGACAAAAACGCTGTTGCAATGTTTATGATTTGTGTTTGATCACTTGTAGCTGTAATTTTAAATTTAAAACCAGTGTGAGTGATAATAGGGATTAAAACCTAACTGACTTCTTAGCACCTAAAAAGGCCTCCACAGCCGATTCCATATCCCTCCACTCTTCCTTTTATGTTGTCTGCTCTCCTTTCTCAGGTTTCTATTTTTTTACTGTATTTTTCTTTTGTAATGAACGCTCCTTCTCTTGCCAAGAGCCAGTCAGACTAGTAAGCTGATCACAGTTGCTGTCCAGAGGAGATACGTCTGAGTATCACTAGCTGCAGGCAAAGCCTGAGTCAGTGATGGATGGACTGTTGGAATGCTGGATGATGAAGGGGGTATTGCTTTGTTGTGTCTTTTGAAAAAGAATGATGTATCGTATTAACAGGAGCTTAGACCTATGCAGAAAAGGGAGCTAATACATATGTATATATCTGTTTACTGCAACGGGAACGGTAAAATTTAGAAGGACAGAGCGAGAAAATGAGGGAGGGACAGAAGGCAGGAGGACAAGGTGACGTTCCACTTCTGGGAAGGCAGCACATTGGAGCATGTACCTTCTCTATCTCCCTTCTCTCCACCTGTCCTCTGCTGTCTGTTGTTTTCCTCCCTGCTCCCATTTATTCCATGCCACCCAGGCCCCACCCAAACCCACATTTCTCCCCCATCTCCTCCCTTTCTTCCCTTGTTCAAGGCTCAAGTCACACACCCAGGTGAAACAATAGCCAGTGACAATGTTCCCCTGCACCGCTCAGAGACTAGTGCCCTCAGGTATGGAATTCTATCACCTAACAATAAACAGGTGGATCAACCCAAATACACTTTGGAGGAGACTGACAAAGGCATGAGATTCTCTCTGAGATTGGACACCCCCCATCCCCAGCCCCAAGGGTAGAGAAAAGAAGGAGGCATGATGGATTGGGAAAGGAGGGGACCGGGACTTAAAAAGTACACAGCTGCACTGTTTGAAAAGCAGCAACCATAATATGCCCCCTCTAGTGTTTGCCACTCTATTTCACTGACTTCCACTCCCCCAAGGAGGATGGAGGGCAAAATTCTATCAGCCTAATAGAGTGGGGGAGGATACTTCATGAGGCTGACAAGCACTGCTTTTATTTCAGCCCTGCAGTTCAATTTCTATGAATATGATAACTAACGGGCATGTCCCAAGCATGAACACACTGCTTTCTGTCCAGTTCTGGGCAGCCCTACCGCAGATCAATCTCTTTAAGTGCTCTGGGGTCTCCTCTGGAATGTCATTTGTCATTGGGGAGCAGAAATGACACTTGTTTAAATCAGAACCCATCAGCTCTCGTTTCAGGAACTACAGTCAGATATGGAGGTTCACGTCAAGCCACCATGCAATATTAAACACTAAAACAAAATTTGAAATTTAAAATGCTGAGCTGAAACATGCTGTGATATATAAATTTGGACACATAAAAATTCTCCCTGTGGATGATAATTCCCATGACGTAGTCCAAAGCAGGAAACCTCCTTGAACCGGACCTGCGCTCATTTGTCAAAGTTGACAGCAATGCTTTCCTTTCATTGTCTCACTCATAGAAGCTAAGCTGAGAGCCAGCTTTGCACTTTTCATACCCACTTCCACACCTTTAAGCTCAGCCGAGGCATATTCGACATCGTTTTCCACGGTAGCAGGTGATGCATTATTCAGTGAGCTCTGGTTTATCTTGGCTGTAATAAATCTTTGGTCCATAGAAATTTGAAACACAAAAGGCACACACTCAGACACACAAACTTGACTTTTTAATTTTTTTTAGTGTTGATGCATGATGAATAAAGAGGAACTCAGTATCCATGAATCACACCTCCATGGAGAGATCTTAAACAAAGCGCATTATGGATAAAAAGAGCGCTTGGCTTTTGAGAAGCTATCCAAAGCAGTATGGTAATGAGAGTAATGAGGATATCAGACGCTGAATGTGGTGCAATATGCTTGTTAAATGTGACAGCTGAATTACATCAGAGCTTCACCCCTGTGAAGCAAAACACTTGTGAAGCAAACATTCACACTGACATTTGATGACACTTTACTGTAGCTGTGTTCAATCATGATCGACAACAAGGTACCAGGGACACCTGGAGATGGGCAAAACTGGCTTGCAATCAGAGAAAGATAAGATACTAAAGCAGAATCTGACAAGGCTTTTGTATCTAAATCCATTTGCTCATCAGTTGTACAGTTGTACATTGTCCTCTGTGGCGTTTTAAGTACTTTAAGAACGTCACATTTGCAGTTTGGTACAGTGATATTTTTATCAATATAATTGGAAAGTACACCTTCTTGCTTTCTGGGAGAGAGGTATGCACAAGATCAATGAATGTTTATGTCTATATAAAAAATAAAAAGAATTTCTCATGCCATCCTATATTAAATGCTCGTGTTTCATATAAAGATTCTGTGTCTTATAGGATTTACACATGTGGCCCATCCATGCATTTATTTCCATAAAGTTGCTTGATTCATACTTAATGCTTACATCTACCTCCCTGGCCACTTTATTAGGTATTCTGTTCAACTGCTCATTAATGCAAATATTTAATCAGTGAGTCATTTGGCAGAAGAGCATCTCTGACCACAGAACACATCAAAGCAGATGGGCTCCAGCAGCAGAAGACCACAACAAGTGCTGCTTCTGTCAGCTATGAATGAGAGACTGAGGCTACATTTAGCACAGGCTCGCTAAAATTGAAACAGAAAACTGGAAAAATGCTGCCTGGTCTGCCCTAACATTCAGATGGTCATGTTAGAATTTGGTGTAAACAATATGAAACATGGATCCATGCAGCCTTGTATTAGTGGTTCAGGCTGCTAGTAGTGTAATGGTATGGGGGATATTTTCTTGACACATTTTGGGCCCCTTAGCCAACTGAGCATCTTTTAAATGCCACAGCCTACCTGATTATTGTTACTGATCATGTCCATCCCTTTATAACAGTGGTCCCATCTTTTGACGGCTGCTTCCAGCAGGATAACGCACCATATCACAAAACATAAATCATCTCAAAATGGTTTCTAGATCATGACAATGAGTTCACTATACTCTAACGGCCTCCACAATTAATGGCCTTTCACTCTCTCTGTTTACACACCTCTCTGCATTTAATCAGAGTACAGTATTAATCTCTGGCTCTCTTACACAGTGTGTCTTTTGTCTCATCTCCTTCCCCTCACCCTCAACCGTTAGCAACAGATGGCTGCTCCTCCCTGAGCCTGGTTCTGCTGGAGTTTTTTTCCTGTTAAAAGGGAGTTTTTCTTTCCCACTATTGCCAAGTGCTTGCTCATCAGTGGTCATCGGATTGTGGGATTTTCTATGTATAATTTACATTAAAATCAAAGCACCTTGAGGTGACTGTTGTGACTTGGTGGAACTGAATTCATAGTCACCAGATCTCAATCTAGTAAGGCACCTTTGGGATGTGGTGGAATGAGAGATTCACATCATGGATGTTCAGCCTACAAATCTGCAGCAACTGTGTGACACTATCATGTCAACATCAATCAAAATCCCTGGAAATGAGAAGAAGAGATGTTAGCCTTACTCTGTAAAACTGCCGAAAATGCACACATACAACCATGTCCAATACAGTGAGAAAGACTGAGAAAGCTTGATAGGACAGGGTGCTGACTTGACATAATCTCTTTTTGTTAGTCAGATAATGCAGGGAGTCTGAAACCTCATGTAACCTGCCTGCCCTGTCCTCCACCTCCTATTTACTCACATCCATCTTCACACCATCAATACTGCCATTCGCTGACTGGGTCTTATGATAGGAAGGGAAGAAAAAGGGTTTAAAAGGGAGACAGTGGTCAAGGAGAGTGTTCTGAGAGAGCAGAGAGGAAAAGCAAGTTTAATGCTGTGGCGTAGGTGCTGCTTGCCTTTGCAGCCTGTGTCTCTTTGTTATTATGATTTATTTTTTAATGAGCAGCTCTGCCCTCCCCTCTGCCACACAAAGCCCTGATTGAATCTGGCGTTCCATTAGCATGTTAAAGAGGCCCAGCTTCATCTGTGAGCCACTGACTGACAGTGGATATCATCTCTGTAATTGCTCCATATACTGGACCCAGAGAAAGCCAGAGAGAGAGGGAGCGGGAGGGAAGGAGAGAAAGAGAGGGAGAAAATAGTTGTGGGGGGAGGGTTGAAGAAAGATAAGGAGGGAGGGATTAGGATTTAAAAGTGGGGATGTTGGAAAGAAAGGGGAGCTGAGAGGGGCTGGTGGATCGAGCTACATCTCAGAATATCTCAATTTGGTACAGTTGGTACCCCATGCAGAGCACTGGGAGCAGTCTGTTTGAATAAGTAATTTTTTTAAGCTACACTCACAGCTTTCGACATTTACGAAACCAGAAAAAGTGGCAGTGTTTCATAACAGAAGCCCTGCTTTTACAAAACTGTTACACAATCAAACCAGGATGCACAAAATTTCTGTTTATTGCTGATAAAGTCGTGTGAGGTAAGGACATGACACGCTCCCTGGCGTGTTTATGCACACCGCAAATCTCTCTCTGTGTCCTCTGCTCTCTTTTTACCTCTTTACAGAATGTTTTTTGGCTTTTTTTCCTTGTCTTCCTCTATTTTTGCACTCACTCCCTTCACTCCAACTCTTTCACGTCTACTTCCTCATCCCCTGCATCAGTGAGCGCCTACCCTCCACCTCTTCCATGGCTCCGGCTATTCCCTTTCACTGCTCCTGTCTCTCCCTCTCTTTCTGTGTGCCCTTCTCTTTCTCTGCAGTAAATGGTAATTGAACAAACCATGTGGCAGAGAAGAGCTGCAGAAAAAGATGGTTATCTTAACTCCACATGCCATGCATCCAAAATTAATCCCCCTCCTTCCATTTCTCCCTCACTCTCTGTTCCTTCGCTATGCTATGACAGTGTGACGCGCATTCAGTCCCATAGCATCGTCAGTCTTGTGCACTAATATTGGAAGACAGCCCAATGGTAACAGTGAGTGAGTGTGCATGTGTATGTGTGTGTGAGATTACCATGTGCAGTGCCAGCATATTTCTAATCCTAAGGAACCCAGGTGACAATGAAAGCTGTCAAGCAAGCACAGCATACCCAAAAGTGCACAACATCGCATCAGGGCAACATTGCTTTCTCTCTCAAATACCATTGCCAGTTTAGCACACTTCTGGCCACAAAATGGCATCGATTTCTAAACAATATCAGTATCTCACCAATCATTTTGCATCTCTTTTCAAGTTTTGTTTTCCCAAACTGTTTGGTCAGATTTAGGCAAAGAAATTACTTGGGTAAGATTAGGAAAAGATTCTGGCTCAAATTAAAATCGAGCTTCTTGCAAAACACATTTGAAGCTTCTTCTCCATTTACTGAGTTACAAGTGTGACAAGAGTGCTGCGCCATCTGATGTATGATTAGTTACCTAAAAAGGAGCAGCAGGAAAAGCAAGAGCATAAATAGAAAAGATATGTTGATTACAAATCTAATACAAATGCATTTTTGAAACATTATGAAGAACATTGATCTAGGTGAGCATAGTGTTTCTTCCAAGTTAATTGAGTGTGCAGTTTAGTTGTATGGAAACCTAACTGTTAGGCAACACTGAATACACAATACACTAAGGCACTGAAATGTTAAATAAAGAAAATATGTGAACATTTCATTTTATAAATTAAAATGAAACAGTAAACCTTAAAAACATTGATTTTGCTCTTAATTTAACATGTTGGTTTACCAGTTTGGAAAGCCAAGTTGCAACATTTTTCTACGCTGTCGTTTTTGCATTACACATTTTTTTGAGCCAGGTCAAATATCTTAGACATAGCCACCTACCCTGCACTATACATGCATCCTTTTTCCTTGTTATAAATTCACCCAACATTTCAAACATCTATTATTTTAAAAATGTATATTTCCCAAATGATCTTTACTCAGCCAAAAAAATAAAAAATTAAAAAACAGAACATGGGAAGACAATGCACCCTGCAGACACGCTCAATCATACATACGCATACCATAGTCCTGCTGTACCTTCAAGGCATACTCTGCTCCACTAACACGACGCGAAATCTCTAACACTCACAACACATTTACATGACATTACCGCTGAAGTGCTATAAAATTGGTGCCTGAATATCAACTGTTGAGATGTGTCATTTGTTTCTGCGTATGTATGAATGTGTGCAATAACAAAACATCACAGGAGTTTCAGCACTCATTTAAATTGAGCTCATTGTCATGAACATCCCTTTACCTATGGCCTCTAAATTTAGAATATTAGAGAAAGTATGAGTGTAAAAGTGAAATTTGAGTTGAAGCTATATTCAAGAGTGCTTGTCAGATTTTAATGATCTCCTCTGGGCCCCTGTGGGTTGCTCTGGGATTAGCATGGTAATCAAGGAACATGTTGACACACACTGTTACTCAGATTGATGTGTTTGTTTGGGTGGTGCAGGGCTATGCGGCTTTACACAGTGATGGACTACATTAGCCACTTGCTACTAATCTGAGAGTTAATGGCTTTCCCCAATGATGTTGTTCCCATGCACAATGTTTTATTCAAATGCTTGCTGGGTCCGTTCGTAAAGTGTTCAGATCTGTCACTGTTACATTCCCTTGCACAAATACTCTATCCAAATCAGTGTAGCCATGTCTGAAAGGCATTTTATCACTAGCAATTATCCTCAAAGTAATACCCTTTCTCAACTGTCTCAAACAAAGCAAATGGGACACGTCAGAGTTTCAGATTCAATGAATATTGATGCAACCCCTAAGGCCAATGTCGACATATGTATGTGTGTATGTGCTTGTTGGTGCATCTGTCTAAGGAGTTGGACAAAGAAAATCAGCTGATAGACTGGTTTACATTACACCAACCAAATGACACAACTGTCTTTGACTCCCCATGATGAAACGTCATGTGTGTATTGAGGGCTGCACATTTATTGAATCAGAGGTGTAATATTCTCATGTCTCATGTTATGTTCTTATTCTCAGTGTGCATGGCACACTGATGATGCCGACAGTGTGCATTTGTGTTCTAGCTGCTGCTTAAAGGGTAGACAGATGTGACGCTACAGTGATGACGACAACAAACCATTATGTAGACTCTCCTGTTTGTGCCCTGCATGCTGCATACCTCCCACGCCCACCCCCTTTACTCTCGTCTCTTTCCACCCTGCTATTGGAGGCTTAGACTGCGGCAGAGCAAGGCAGTGAGATGAAAAACACAATGATTGTTTCTGATGAGCAAGAGGGGCTCAGTGAGAGGGAGACTCCAAAGGAGGGGGTGTGTAAGAGAGGGGGGACTCTGAGGATGACAGAGCAAGGGGAGGAGAATGTAGGAAATCAGAAATCATCAAAGCGGACCATTGTAAAGGTCACTATTTGGTAACACAGAAACACCAAAGACCATAGAAAGTAACAGCTCCACTTCTTGATTTTATGTACATCTGTGTATGGTTGAGCAAGAAAAAGAGGGAAGAGACAGGAAGGGAGGGCTCTGGGCTGTACAGTAAAGAGTCTCACCTTGTTCTGCACCATGCACACACAGCACCCCAGCTGTCATCCAGCTTCACTCGCTTTCTCCATCAGGGCCAGTGAGGACATGCATCATTCATGAGCAGAGACTTATTTGGCTGCGTCATCTCCTCCCATAACTGTCAATAACTTTTTCTGGCTGTGGCTTCACCTTTACTTCAGAAGCAGGGCACACTGGAGGCATGCAGCAAATTTTTTCATGATAAATAGCATTTTGTCCCAGGGAGAGAGCAAATTCCAGAAAGTTTCCTTAACACGGAATAGATGGTGACAAATCCATTACATCAGGATGTTCAGGATTAAGCATTCCTCTATTAGAACCTTTAACATTAAATTAATGACACAAAGGTCTTTTTAAAGGACAAAGAGCAAGTGATACTCGCTGTAAATTTGAGATGTTTAAGGGAATGTATTTAAAAAATATATCAGAACACATCCTCTTGGGAAAAAAACATTTTAATATTTATATCTGCTGCTTTAGGAATAGAAAAACCAGATGTAGAAAGTGTAATATGAAAGGTTAATTATCCAAGAACTGCTGTGTCCTG
Source organism: Bujurquina vittata (assembly GCA_015106715.1). Classification (NCBI taxonomy): domain Eukaryota; kingdom Metazoa; phylum Chordata; class Actinopteri; order Cichliformes; family Cichlidae; genus Bujurquina; species Bujurquina vittata. The sequence continues at coordinate 38,530 of VUQK01016674.1, forward strand.
CCCTCAGCACCCTTTTTGTCCAGTCTGTCCGCCTTCCTGAGCCCATGCGACGCAGCCTACTGTGAGGCTGCCTGCTGTGAAGGTCACTCTCCCTGCAGCTATGGATTACACGGGCACGCACAGTCAGGCAGAATACGATACTGCCCTTGAGGGGAGGTCTGAGGCTGGGTTGGCAAAGACAAGCCCTCTGGAACTTATAGACCCACCAGGACCAGCCAGCGCGATAACGCAGTACCCTCTTGTCAAGAGTTGAATTGCAGAAGGTAGAAGGGTAGAAAGAAGTAAAAAAAAATAACTAGATGTAACCGGCATCCACCGGCCTGGTCAGTGGTTGAAGAGAATTAAGTAAATTTACAGCTACACATGCAAATACTGTAGCAATAATAAAGAAATTACATACAACCTACCACTACATAGAAGAATAGAAGCAACTGACTTAGAATATTAATAAGAAAAAAATATTTGACTACACATAGACACAAGCAATGTTAAAAAAGATAGAAAACAGAAGAAGGTATGGAAGTCGCAGGAGCCCTGCCTGAGGAATTAGGGCTGCACACAGGATTATCAAGCTGCAGCCAAGTGCTTTAATAATGATCAGCAAAATCAAAATCAGCTTTAAACCTGACTGATAAGAAGTGAAGAGAGGGCAGAACAGAAGTTATGTGATCTTGTCTCTTTGCGATAGTTAAAAGCTCAGCAGCAGCGTTTTGAACTATCTAATTTTTGGCTTGCAATCCAATATAATGAGTTGCAACGATCAAGATGTGACAAAAAATAAAAAGCAACTATGACCTTCTGAAGATCAGTATGAGAAAGGAGCGATATAACTGAGCAGTTCAGTGAGTGGCAAAAATCAAAGAGACAAGATGACAGCTGGCTTTGGTTGCTTTCTATAGTCATTTTTAATGGTAGATACAGTACATAGAGATGCCAAAGAAAAATCAATACTGTGCTTGCTAATATGTTCCAGTGGTAGCATGTAAACAGAGGAGAAAAGGGGCCATAGGTGAAGAAAAACATTATCAATCACAAATGAGAAGTCCCATTTGACCAAAAAAAAGAGGTCACAACCTGTTTATTGAGACTGTTCAACAAATTTGCCTAATGCAGACTGACAAAGGCTGAGCGAACATTGAGTAAAATTAGCAGTGAATAGTCGCCTGCATTAGCTGCTGGTAAGGTCATTACTTTGACCAGGGTTGTTTCAGTAAAATGAAGAATACAACACTGGTCTAAAATGATTAAAATCAAGATTAATTTTTGGTTTCTATGAAAACAGGTCAAGAGCTGGGTAAGAAACTGACAGTAACTTATAAAGGATAAAACAGTGGATTCAACAGGGTTAAAATCCTTTTTAGAGAGGATTTTAGTTGTTCAAAAATCTTTATTTTAGACTCGAAAACCTTAAAACATTTCACGGTTTAAAGCTTTATTTTTCTGTTTTCAGCAGGAGCTACTGAAGCTGGCACTGCTTTGAAAGTGTTATTAAATTTAAACATTAAACACAATACTTTTTCTTACTAGCGGTACGACGTAACTAACAGCTCAGGATGAGAAACAACACTCCCAGGCACAAGAGGAAATTTAATACCATAGTCTTCCCCGGGTGATACAAAACAGTCATCACTCGGTTTCCTAGTCTAAAGTCAAATGTGGGGAATGACACCTTTTATCCTGCAAAATGGTGCAGTGAGGGTCAGTGTCCTTTGAGTGGGACAGGAGCCATTTGACAGCACCACTCTCTGGAGTCATGCCACTGTTTAGAGGTCGGAAGAGACAAAAAAAATAAAAAATACACGCACACACAGACACACATGGCAAATCACATTGTCCTCTCCCTGCTGTGACCTTAATTTGTTCTGTCTTGAGTATGAGTGCCCACCAGGCTGCTGATGCACCTCAAGGGAGCAAGCTGACCGCACACTTGACCATTATATGTATATGGTTTTGAGTATATGTAAGAGCGTGAGTCTCAGGTGAGACCTGCTCATATTCACAATTTTTACTGGTAGCATTCTGAGATGAAGGCTGAAAGCAGCATATGCAGCACCACTAATAACAGCAAAAACAAAAAAAAACAAAACAAAACACACACAAGCTGTCTCTCTGCAGGCTAATCTTCTAATGAAGATTTGTGGCAGTAGCTGCCTGGTGATTATTGGCCTAGAACACAGACAAAAGCCATCTTTTGGAACTGTAAATAACATCTCACATTTACACAAGCCATCGCAGGTGGAAATGAGAAAATCTAGGCTGGAGGCAGAAACTTTGCTTTTACAGTGCATGGGCAGACGAATGTTTTGCTCTGATGTGCTGTCAAACCTCTGTTGCTAAAATTAATAAGCAAAACCACTACAAGCCCGAACATTAACTAGCATTATTCAGATTTGAAAGATGCGATGTGAAGCTGCTTGTGTTTATGCGGTAATTCCTGTCTCACTGGGACAAGTGTACCAATCCTGACTATGCTAATTTTATGGAAATGCTTGTTTTCAACCCATTTGTTACATTTCATTAGTGCTCTTTTAAACTACATTTAGAGGCACTGCATGTTAGTTGAAGGTTATATTAAACATATAAGCAGCCATTCCACCATCAAGTGTCTTCTGGTGCATAAGGCAACACTGCCCAGTGGAAGTTCCCCACGTGCATAAATGCAAAGATCGCTCCACTTAAGGTGTTTTTTCCTATAAGGTGCAAGACTCTAACATACACCAAACATCAGCCGATAGAAACACACATGAATGACCTCAGGTACCTCATTACCCCTGTGTCCCTTACAGCCTTCTAATCCATACCTCTCAGTACGCTCTTTACCCTCCCTCTGTTCCCCCAAGGCAGGGGCAGGGAGCTGTGGTGCAGGTCCTGGCAGAGTCCCTTATCATCCCTCCCTCTTTCTTACTCAGGGGTAGGGCTGCATGTTCAGGGGAGAACTTGTTCTGAGACAGGTGTGCATACCAGACGCCTGTGTTAAGACCTACGCCATGCGGTTTCCATAACTACCTGCTAGCGAGGCTTCCCCGGCACTCATCCAAGACTGAACTAAACCCTTCTGATTGCTGTAGCTACAGTAGCTGTCAATGGGCAAGACTCCACAGAGGGCAGGTCGGAGCTCAACCTACTGATGCCTTTTTGTCACCAGGTCTTTCTGCATCTCATCATCAAGCATCATACATACATTTAAACATGCTGGAAGAGATTCAGTTGGCAGAGGGAAGGCGTTAGGGGTGGAGATTTAAGCTATTTTGAGCTGTTCATGTAACATTAAGGATTAAAAGCTAGCTTAAGGCTTCTTGGAACCAAAGGCTGGTAGCATTCATTCAGTCTGTGTGCCTAGCAGTAGAGCAAAGTGAGAGTTGTTTGGGCGGCTGCGGTCACATAGTGAGGACATGCCCTTGTGTATACAAGTAAAGTTCAGGCAGAGCTTTAGGATGACAGTATATTAGATATACTGCTCATGGTTCCTCTTGGTATGAGTCAGATGATACAGAGAGAGACTAGTGCTCCATGCATGCTGGCAGAAGAAAGCATGGATTTCACCCTTTAGCCTAGCTGTAACTAAAGAATTGTCACTCCACCCCACATTCAGTCCTCCTCATCTCACTGTTTGCTCATTTCCCCTCTCTCCTTCAAGTCCCAGCTCTCCTGCACCATTCACTCGATCCCGCGTTCCCATTCTACAGTTGCTCCATGGACTTCCTCCTTCTACCCTTTAGCTTCCTCCTTGCTAGCCATGCTCCTATGAAATGACCTTGCTGCAACTCAGGGAGAATTGATTTCTCTTCCGGTCTTTGTGTGAAACCCTATCTCAACAGCACTCGGAGGAATCCCCCCCACCCCCACCCCACCCCACCCCAGAGCAGGGAAGAGCTAATTCTCTTTCATGAGGACACTTTTCACTCCATTTTATCTTTCTGCCTTCCGCTTTCTCTTCCCCCTCCACTTCTATTCGCTTCTCTTTTGAGCACACAGAAATAGAACAGGCATGATTAATGCAACATCTATCGCAGCCAAACGTTAGCTTTGCTCAACCTTTTTACGCTTGGCTGCCGTTTGGGAAATTGTTATTCATGAACCTGCCAATGCTGTAACTGAATTATCACATCATTTTATCAATAGAGAAGCTTGACCCTTTCTATAGATGAGCATGATCAGTAAACAGAAAACAAAAGGGCTAAGACATCAAATGGATATTTATGAGTATTTAAATATTTTCATAATTCCAAATATGACATGCACATTACTGATATTGACAGTATACACCATTTGTCTAGGGTCCATATTTAAATCTCCTTGATTTAATTTGCAGAATTAGTACCAATGCTACTTTGCGTGCAACTAAATCTAAAATGCAACAAGTAATGGACATAAAATCTTATTATAGATTTATTTCACTGCACTGTCTTTAAAATTCTGTTGGAGAAGAATAAAATAAACCTGCAAAATTCGGTACAATGCAAGTGTTTAGCATTTCCCTGCCAGAGTGTTGTTTTGAACTTATAAGTTAGTCACAGTTCTCTAATCATTCAAAATATATTCAATATTGTCAAAAGAGCTGACAATTAGAATTTGTGAAAACACTGATTGCTGAAATATTTAATCAGTGGCTGGGATAGTGCTGAGCATGAAGCAAATCTTTTGATCTCCACTCTTTCATCAAGGCAGCTGTATGACATACAGTAATTCAATATTGGTACGGGCAAAGGAGAGCACTTGTGAAATGTTAAGAAACTACACATAAGGAATGCAGATAAACGTATTCATAGTTTAGTGTCGCACATGAACTGCGACATGCTTTTCTTCTTCTCAAAGAAAAGCATGTCGCAGTGCATTGGAGATAAACTATATATAAAAATCAATCAACAATCAAGTTATCTGTAAGCTATATCGGGGGTGAGGGGTATAATTAAGCAAAGACATCAGGAAAATAGATGACAAAAAATATTGTACTGATACATTATAAAGGCAACACAGCCTCTTTGAAAACACAGGAGAGCTGCAGTGTGAAGAATCATCTGTGCCTCTTTCCACTTTGTGATCAGACAGACTGTTGAAGCATACAGAACATTTTCCAGGCTTCAACTCCCAGGTGTCTTGTAGCCCCAGGATTCCCAGTAAGTAGTCAGCCGGCCTGCCTTGGTGAATGCACTAATGTGACACCATAATCACGCACAGGTGCATTTCTGTGCTTCACAGAGCAGCAGCACGGCACCAGGTTTTTTTAGATGGTGGTTGCAGGTGTTGGCCCTAGTGGGTGCTGCATAAACAGCAAAAATATTTCAGTCATGACTATAATTTACAAAATGAAACCATGTTTACTCTAGCATCATTCTCATTTTTACTTTTAGTAAAAAACAAAAACAAGTTTGATAGAGGGCACTGCAGTGAGACCAGTGTAACCGCGGGAGGAAGGCATTCACAAATCTATACCTTTTGCTGCTCCGCAGAGCTACACACACAGGTGGGCCGCGCACACAGGCGTACACGTACAGACGCACACAGACACACACAAACACAGGCACTCACAGACACAATGGGTTTCCATCTCACTAGTCCAATAACAGGCCTATTCATTAGAGTCTCTTACAGACAGTATTGACAACCTGCTGACACACAGTCACTCCAGCATAAACAAATGGAGCAACACAGAAAAGTCAGGCAGGGAGGGGAAGAGACGTGGAGGCGTTTTGATGGAAGAGGAATCTCGACAAACTTGAGGTGAGCTGGACTTAAAGAAAGAAGAGACCTGCCACTTGCGCCCACTTACATCCACCTAATATCCCTCACACACATAATAAAGTCTCCCTACAAACGAGTGCCACATTTATCTTACATCCTAGGTCAGCACTGACCTTTGTGGCATATTGTAATTACTGTCATGGGAATAAGTCTTTTTATTCTGTGTCTTGCTACCTAGAGCAGCTATCAAGGTGAAGTGGGTCAAGCGCATTGAGCTTCTCATCACACAGATCACACAGCACAATGCCACAGTCTTACCTTTTCCCACTGAAAGGAATCATGATATTCTACAAAACAAATTGGTGAAGCTAGTGGCCCATTTGCTAGAAGAATTGCAGAATGCTAGGAAATGACCTTGCAGAATTCCTGCAGTTCCAGCTGCACTCAAGTATTCCTGTTATATTCCTGCTATATCTCGGATATGCAAAGAAGCCTAAAGGGAAAAAACTGGGCCATGCATACCAAATATCTGGCTCATTAAGGAAGTATAATTACTATGTCACTTTGACATAAACAAAGAAAGCAGAGCAGTCATGGAGAAAATGGGGAGGGGAGCATTGCTGATCCGCTCAAACACATTTTTTATGGTGTCTTTGACTTGACCTCTGGAACCAGGTGAGTGTGTGCAGTCAATTAGAGGTAGGGGGTTACAGAGCTCTGTAAATGGGATGAGCAATAGCTATGCAGACAAGTCAACAGAAAGATTAACTTTATGGAGACAGATGAAGTAGGAGTGGACACTCAAACACAAAAACAAAGAGACAGATCGGCTGCATGGCCCTGAGCTCAGGAGGTCGGCTCTGACTCAAACAGACAAGACAGATGAGACATGAAACAACATTTAAACACGAACTGTTCATGACATGACAGATCCACCCCCAAAAACTTTGAGACGATCCTAACAAAGTAGTTTTTCCCAGGAATGCATGTCAGACAGTCACCTTGCAATATTTGATGACAGCAACAAGACTATATGGACAGTTCCTGTCTAAATGTGGATTATATACCAGGAACTCTATCCAGGCATTTGGGAGCTGAAAGCACAGAAGTTTTGCGCTAGACAACATGGCGGCCAATAATGATGACGCCACAGTCAACCGAGAAGCTCTACACCAAAAGGAGTCCAGTGATCATGTTCTTTATTAGCTTGGTATTGTTCTCTTGCTGCTTTACTCTTGTCTTTATCTGCACACACACACATGCAGACACACATGAGCATACTGACCAGCAGCAGCATCACACTATTAACTTGGTGCAGAGCCCATGTCAGACAGCTATGGTGGCTGCTTGCAGCTTTGTATACAACCACACTACCATTGCGATGATTAACATCAAGATTGTCATTACTATTACAGCTGCCAAAAGCCTCTGTCAGGCCTCCAGAATGCCGACAAAGCTAATTACAATAGAATTGTGAATACAGCATCAGGGACAGAGCAGCACTAGTAAAGGTTATTTGCTCAAGGTCACTGAAAACAGTGGAAAGAAAAAAAACACCAGTAGCCATGCAGACACAATTGCTGGTGCATGCGGTTCTCCCAAGCATACTCAAACGCACATTTCTTTAACTGCATTCCTACAGCAACACATATTTCCAATTGAGATATGTTATCACAACGTTGCAGATTTATATCAGCGAGTTGAATCAGGAAATTTGCTGATTGGAGGTCGACATCAACCAATGCCAAAGCTGTAAAGGTCATTACAATGACATTACCCTTTTCAGAAGAAGAAAGCTAGAAATGTCAAATCACTCAGTAGCCACATCATCATGCAAATGGAGCAGAATGTTAGGCGCTGGAAAATCTCAGTGTTCAGAGAGAAATAATGAAAGATTCCTATCTGAGTGACAACTTAATAAGGAGAAGCCTTGGGTCAGCCTTTTCGTCAGGTGTGAAGTGGGGAGGTTTAACAAATCATGAGATGGAATGAGAAACACACTGAATGCTAGAGCTACGGTTCATTATCACTGCTGCTGAAAAAAAAACATCATGTATGCAGTTAACATTGATATCAGCATTTTTGCAAAGGCCTAATTTATTAAAATACACACATTGTAATAACTACCCTAAAGTTTAACCAGTGGGTGAGACTACCTACTGCTTGTTATGGTGGTAGGGTTGTGGTTGAGGAGGGAATGCTGGTGCCCTGGCCAAATATAATTTACGAGAGACAACCTGCAACCCGATCAAGACAGTACTTGTCCATTACATGAGGCTCAAGTCAAGTAATTGTTCATTTTTAACCAGCTCGAGAAACAGAAAATATGGCCCATGGAAAAAAAAAGAGAGATTCAAATTTCAAAAACCAAAAAAACAAAGTCATAAAGTTCTCCCTTTGATGGCTGTTCTGATAGACATAAACTTTACTGACTGGTTCAAAGCCTTTAACTCACAGATATATACACTCTTCAGTGCGCACACTTCTAGCTCCCACACCTCAGACTACATTGTTCCCTATAATCATTAAAGTTATCTGCTTGAAAAACATGCCTGCCGGGAGAGCAGAGGAGCAGAACTGCCCCTGAATCCGCCCAGGCATGCGTTAAAACAAAGTGGCCTCTCCGGGAGAGCGTGCGGCAACACACACACACTCACACACACGCACACACACACAGGCACACACACACACACGCACATTTAGAAGAAATACACATGCAATAAACACACACAGTCCCACAATCGTGGCCATATACAAATAAGAAGACTCTAGAACATATTCACAAGCTGACACATGCTGAATTTCCTAATAAAACCCTCACACATTCTTTGTATATCCACAGTGCAGCACACCCTGGACTGGTCATGTCACTGGACTTAGTGATAGTGGCAAGCCCCCCCGTTCTCTGTATGAATGTACAAGCCGACTGTGAAGAGCACACAGACCACACAGAATCCCCTCTCCTAGACATGGCCACTATGAGACCAGCATACTAAAGAAGAAAGCACTGGCTGACTCAGAACACAAAAACAATGTCTAGTAACTGAAATCTATACTGTCCTGCATGCTGAGGAGTGAATCTTCTTTTTAAAATGCTATTTGTTTGAAGACTTGGAAGCTTATCATTAATTGGGATGGCTATAATGCAAACTAGGTGGTACAGTAACACATCATCAAAGACACTTCATGAATTCTGTGCTATTGACTATTGGCACAAAACTGCACGCCATCAGTTATCACTAAGTTCAGGTGAGACCATCCTCGTTACTTAGTCCCTTCTGACAGAACATGAGAGTGGTGGAGTCTGGTCATGTGACCAAACAGCCCATAATGATACAGTCCAGTGACAAATGCTTTGACCTTCCATGTCATCACTCACACCTGCCATATTAATGGCACACTATTATCATAATTACAAGCACTACCCATAATTTAAAGGCTGATCCAGGCTCTGGCTATTGACAGATGTCTGTGTGCAATGAAAGCCAAGCAGAGCACACTATTAAAAAAGAGCTCCTGGTGGCCAAGTTTAAACAGGGATTACAGCAACATGACTGATGTCCTCAAAAAAATCCCATGCACCAAAAAAAAAGCGACAACTCACCCAAAATCATTGCTGTGTGTTGCCTTTGGTGTCCCTGGGTTGACAAGTGTTCCCTCACTGCCCCCTCCCCCCGTTTCTCCTGCTTTCTCCAAGGGTACAATGGCTCCAAAATGTCTTTTCAGAGTTCCTCTCCACTCTCCAGAAAGAGGCAACTCAGAGAGGCAGCGCTAGATGTGAGAAGAGACTGCTGCTGCTGCTGCTGCTGCTGCACATGCCGTCCCTTGCGCCTGCCCTCTCCAGGTGAAAAACTGAGTGTGTGAGAGATACTGCGCACGTGTGTGTGAGAGAGAGACACGTTGTGTGGGTGTGTGTTTCCACCTGTTACATAACAGTGAGTGGAGGCAGACTGTGCT
>VUQK01016679.1:0-16911 GCA_015106715.1 Bujurquina vittata
CTATATGTTATTTGGGTCCATGCAGGACTTGTAAAGGAGTATTTTTACACTGTTGTATTGGTTCTTGAGTAGACAATCCAAATACTTCTTCCACTAGTGATTAAAGCAGATAAGAAAATGGATGGATGGATGAAGATGGTAAAGCTGGGTTTTACTTTTGCAAATTCCCATAGATTATTGATATGTGTTGACATTTATTTGGCGACGATATGAAATTAAATTACATAAAATAATTGTTTAATTTCACCTGAGTTGTTATTTCTGTATTATAAAAGTAATCAAGATAAACCAGAAACCTGACGTAAGCTACGATACATACAACTTGTGAATAGCTCCATTTATGTTTATGAGCGCTCAAAGATTAATGTCGTCATCTTGAGTGAAAGGTCTGACAGCCAATCGGCTGCCGTATTTTACGGAGGGTTACTGCGTCGTTTTCGGGAAGAGGACGGTTCTTGTCAGGAAGGGTTAGAGCTATATAGTCGAGGAAGGTCTATTTTCTTCTCCGCTAAAAAAATTGCCTGCTAACGGAAGAATACTGTGGAGTTAACCTTACGTCGATTTCCTTTGGGATCACGAATATTTTCTTGGGAAGTTCTGGAATTAATATACGGCAGCTGATACTTCGTAGCCTTTCAGAGAAGACGCTCCAACTTGGTCGAGGCGTCTAATGTACAAAACGAAACGGAAGTAACTTGCCAGCTGTCTGGCCAAGCTTGATTGGTAGGTTAATAACCATTTATTTTATATTTTTCGTCGAAAACAGAGCCTGTCGTCTGGTCTGTTAAATATACCCTGCCATTTATCATCATTCTCCGATGCTGCCAAGAAGGGAGATGTTGAAGCTGGGGGTTTCTTTGGCCGTCTAAGTTAACTTAGCTAGCTTGCTCGCGTTAACCACTGGCAATGCATTTAGCAATGGCACCACCTCCATTATCGCTGTCACAATGCAGGAAGATGTGTTCTTAAATTATTTCAAATATACAGATTACAGTGAAGGATGCGTAGGTGCAGGGGAGGTAAGGAGGAATTATGAGAATATGTATTACACATCATATGACGCAATCCGATGTACAAAAACGACATACAGAAAAAAGTCTAGTATTGTTACATTAACAACATTTAACAATATGTCAGGACAATTACATATTATGGATTCACGCGGATAATCTGTGTTTAGGAAAGTTGTAAACTATTTGGTAATTATGGATTATTTGTGGAAAAAATCTTTTTCAAGTGTAAAACTGTTTACATAAGAACAGTGTGCGAAAGAAAACTAAATCTATCAACGTTATGATATCTGACAAAGTGGACTAAATGGACACAGCAAAATCAGGATTACGTAAAATGATGTGAATTTAACGCATTAAGAGAACAATCATATGCGGGGTGAACTTTAGTATCTATCGTATGTAATTAGTATATCGCAGTGATCAGTCGACTGATCAGTTTATTGGCATAAAAAAATCTAATAATCATAACTAAATTCTCAAATCGAAAATGACAAACGGCTATTCTATTTTTTTCAAATGTGTTTTCTTTTCTTCTCCGTGATTTATACTACTTCTGTTGTTTGTTTGTTTTTAATTTCATTGTTGAAAACAAGACATTTGGCTTGGATTCTGGGAATTTCTGATGGGCCTTTCCCACGATTTATTTATTTATTTTTTTTAACTTTTTGTGTAACCCGCAGAGTACACCAGACAATTAGCAGAAGCCTTTGGTCCAGTGAAAGTGAAAATAAATGCCTGTTTAAGACCACTTTGACTGCAAATGTCACACTGATTAAAATAAAAATCCTAGTAGTGAAGGGTATGTGGGTTTGATGTGGATAGAGGTGGGCACATTCTCTCATACACAGCCCGCTGAAACACACAGGAACAGAGAGGCAGAAAAAGTTTTCTGACCTTATCGTGACTTCCTAAAATTTCATCTCATACAGTAATTAGAACATGTTTTCTAGGAGCTTTCCCCAGTTGTGCTTTTGGTCGAAACTTTATTGATATCTGATTGAACAAGTGGCAGATTTGTTTACAGAAATGAATTATAGATTAGTATAATGCAAATGGATTGTTGATGACATGCGTTTTAATGTGCATACATATGGAAACGTGATCACAGATGAACTTTACTTTGATCTTGTTCATTTCGGGAGGCCCACCTTTTGGTATTTACCCTGATATTTGACATCAGAGAACACTGGTTATGATAACTTTTTTCCTGGTAACCAAGTGACATTTTTGATGGCACTGCTTTAATGTATTTTATTTTTTTCTCAGCTGTATTTTAATTTGTGGGCACATTAATACGTGATACATGTTGTAGCAGATTTTGAAAAACAGTGCCAAAATTCATTTTTTAACTTTTATTTTGCAGAGTTCCTTTTACCTAACTTATATTGAAGTTTACTTTTACTAATTCCTTACTACTTGTAATTTTTAAAGTCTTATAATGAGTTCCCAGTGATGTACAATAAATAAACAATAAATATTTAATTCGATATTTCATTCCATTTAATTACATATGGGAAAATGTTTATAAAATCTGGTCTTGAATTGAATGTTTTCACCTTGTAAACTGCATAACTTTTTTGGGGGGCGGGGGGGACTAATGAAAAAAAAACCACAGTTTGATTCTTTGCCATCCAGTCACTTAGTCATGCTTCGATATGCTAGCAGGAAACAGACCAGAGCCAGCTTCATGAACAACTTATGAAAATACATCTATCTTTTGAGTCATGGCTTAGACAGTAAAGTCATATGATTATGACAAATGTAATGGATTGAAATACCATTATATTTGTTCTAAATCATCTGAAACAGAAAGTGAAATTTAAGTCTTTGTAAGAAAAGGCTAGCTAAACTAGCTAAATAGTTTTTTTAAATTGTCATTTTAATTGCCATTTCCTTGGCCATTATGATGGACTAGCACTGGTGTTACAACCCAGTGCTCATGTGTCTTATAACATATGTTTTAAACAAGTTATAGCTGAAATATCTACTCAATTTGTTGATCAGCAGACTAATGGTTTGATAACTGATTGATCATTTGAGCTGATTATAAAGCCACAGTGCAATTAGAGAGGAGCTAAAGATTTTTTTGTTTTTGTTTTTGTTTTTTTCCAGCAGAGGATGAACTGAGGGGATCCCCAGAATAAGACAGATAAACATTATGATTATTTTCAAACCATGAATCAAAGTTACTCTTGTAGAGTCAACTGTAAACTGTAAATGAGCTGAATAAGGTTCCCTTTACTTGACATTTAAATAAAACTCAACTGAAAGGAAAAAACAGAAAAAAGAAAAGGTAATGAGTTGGTAAGAGAAACCACATCATCCGGTGGGGCGTGAGGCACAGACTAGGGTAGGTAATTGTGTGGCTTGCGTACTCAGTCACAGGTAGGGTCATGGGACTTCCTTTTGTTTCATGGGTTGCTTCTAGCAGTCTGCTGGCAAGCGCTGGTTTGTAAAATTGGATCCATGCAGGACTTTGGCATTTGGTCTTTGCAAACACAGACAATGCAAGCTGCATCTTCATTGGCATGTGTAGTACTGACATCCGATCTGATAATCCAAGCAAAACTTCCATTTGACTCCATAAAATTCATTAACACCTGTGCTATAGTACGTGCATTCAACGGCAGGTTGTCATGAGAAAAAAAAGCAGCTCTTTTTTCATTTTCACTTTCCTGTTCTTCAGATGAATTTCTTTCCGTGATGCTTGTAATCAATATTTAAGTCAATTTTTAAACTGAACTGCCTTAGTTTTATGTAGTTAGGCAAAAATGACCAGTGATTTCATTATTTGTATACATTGTGAATAGTTAATGCTTGTACTGTAAATTATACCGTAAATTAAAGAGTGCATTTAGCAGACTAGTCTGCCCAAGTTGTCCTCAAAATAATACAAATGTAGCAAAGTGCATTACTATGCCTGTATCATGTTGGTCTGTATTGTCTTATCACAGATAAAGTGATTTGGGTGAGAAACATATTTTCTGTATGCAACTTAATGCAGACAAATATACATGGGGAAATCTGGAAGGTGTTTCATCCCATACTTTGTCCACCTCCACCTTTTAGCCCATGTAGCAGAATATGCGTCACATGCTGAGCACATGTCTTCATGTGAAGTTTTTGAAGTAATTTCTGAAGTGCATTGCAACATTGCCTCATCATTCTCCCATTTCAACAGAACTAATTATTGGCTGGCTCTCACTCTGACCATAAAATCTTTGGACACTTCTGACACTTCTCTAATAGAAGTAGACCCCAAACTACAGTTAGAGGTGTCCTGTCAATCATTTTGCAGATGTCTTACTAGCTGTGTTCACACATAAATCACATCAGGGCATTGTCTAAAGTTGCCATTTCTCAGTGTACACAACAGGACATAGTTTGCTTCAGATGTGGCACTATTGGTGTTTGGTTTTTAAAAAAAACCAAAACACTTCCTTGTAAGACACTTGCTTATTTTCAATTCTCCAAACTCCAAACTTTGTTTTCGGTGGTTGAGAGGTTAATAACAGTTTCATGTGACTGAATCAGACATTTGTGTTGTCACACATAGTTCTGCTGGATAATGTTGAGAAAGGTTCAGGGCTACAGCGCTTGTGTAAAAGAAGTGCTTGTCTGCTATAAATCAAAGGAGAACATGAGCAGCAAAGGCTGGTCATGACTAATTTGTTCACTGTAACAGCTTTAACGCAACACTTTCCTCTTTATTTTTGTGACAAATGTGGGCACAGGAAGAGGCATTCTTTGTTCCGTCTTTTATTTTCATATACACCTCAGAAAATGCAGCTTTGACTGTCAAACAATAGAAAATAATAGTAAAGCTCTTTCAAGGTCTTGTTTTGTTTGGTGGAAAAAAATACCCCTAACATAATGCAAATGTGACACAGTGAAGTTACTCTGGGACCAAACTCTAAACTTTATCAGCTGATGCGGACTTGTGAAAGCATGGCCATAATCATTCCAGAACTCTTGTGGAAATGGTATCAGATTCTTGCTTCCACGTCATTTGTGTTTGCTTTATGATAAACTTTGTCTGTATGACACACTATCATAAAGACATTTTTGATAAACATCCAAGTTTTAATATGAAACAAATAACATTGACAGACATTCAGAAGTACTGATGGCTGTAAAAACTAATGAAAAAAACAAAACAAAAGATGACTCATTGAAAATCTCTTCTTAAGAAATTCAGCTGTAACAGTGATGAGCAGTGATGAGAAATGATAACTGCTGGATGGAAGCTGATGAAGGGAAATGAGTTTAATGTGGGGGATATGGCACCACCATTAATAATAACGGTATCAACAACAATAGTTATATGTACAAAATTTAGCTGGATTATGGGAATATATAGCATTAAGAGTTCAGTTATTAAGCCAGAGGAAGAAAGAGTCAGCTTAAAAAATTTTTTGTTTTCTTCTTGTAAGTAGCTAACAGTATCTTCAGAAGGGAATTTATCTCATAATAGAGTTAACAAGACATCTGCCACCTGTTAGTGAAATAGATAATAAATATAAATAATAATAATACTACAACAACAAAATATGCAAGCGTGTAAAACCAGAACTTGCAGGGGAAAAATATGCAACATACTTGATAAATGCAGTGGTAAGTTTTGAATTGCATTTATACAGATAAGGTCATTTAAAGTTCTGAAAACTGAGTTAACTGAGAACAATGATCACTACCACTTGTGTGTGCCTAAGCTGGGTGCTGAGTTTTGGTGAGGCTGGGCCATTTGAATGTCAGCATCTTGCTGGAGGTTGCTAGACAACAGGATATCATTGGAGACCTTCCACCTCTTATTAAAAAAGGCACTCACAATTGTATCATGCACATGCATATGTGAAGTAACTCCAGAAACCAAAGATCATTATGTGTTTTACTTGTGATGATGTCTTTGTTCTGAATTGACATTTAATTCAGTCTGTAAAATATAATTCAAGTTTGTGAATAAATTTTTTTCCGTGTTCTATTAATGGTTGATCACATGTCCAGGCTTTTACACATTGTTTTCCTTGGGAGCGTGGTGTACTCTATGTTGAATAATATTTAATTGCTTTGTAAGGTTATACATATGTCGGGAGAAGGGATGTTCCTGGCAACTAATTTCTTAGTCGACTGAATGAAGAAAAAAAATTATACTTCAATATCTTCAATTCAAGACACTCGCCTCAAAAAAAGATCAAATCTAAAATAATAACAAAACAGTAAATCATCCATAAACTTTATTCCACTTATCTGGGGCTGGGTTGCAGGGGGCAACACCCAGATCTCCCTTTTGGCAGCCACCACCCCAAGCTTATCTGGGGGTATACCACTGCATTCCCAAGGCCAGCTGAGAGATGTAGTCTCTCCAGTGACAGTAGCAACGATTAGTTGCTTAATCATCTAGTTGTCCAGTCAGTGTGTCACGGAAATTCCTTGTTGGAAGCAGAGGTTCTTCTGCTGAAACACTGCACATTGTGTGGCTGAAGTGTTTCCCAAATTGTTGTACTGATTTCACATCTTGTGGGTCTCTGGGAACTTAAGATGCATACCCTATTGGTTTGTTGGTCTGCTTCTGCAGGGTAATTTATAGCAGAGTGAGAAAGTGTTGGCCTTTCTGAACGTATAAAGAACATCTCATAGTTAAATGTCATTGGGTTTAACTGAATTTCTCCTGGACTCCCCTTCTCCCTCTCTTTTTTCTGTTTTACTTCTTTAGGGTCTGAATGCCAAATTTGTATGTGATGGAGTTGGGCAGGCAACTCTGTTTGAAGATGCGGAAAACTAGGAAGGCCCAGCCTTCCCCGTCACCTGCTTCTGTTAAGGGCCTGGAAATCCACTTTTACAGATCTGACATTGACCACCTTAAGTACCTAAAAGGCCACTACACTGCTGAGACCCTCTGCGTGGAAGCTGCCAAGAAATGCTGTAAGTGACTAACTTGTTTACGGAATCACCATGCGTGATTGCCTGTTCTTTGATTCAATCTCTTCCTGTTGCAGTAATGTGGTGTGTTTTACTTTTTACTGAATATTGTGTGTAGCAAAATGGGAGATCCAGATGTACAAAATTGTCAGTTTTACATATTTAATTTTCTACCAGTCATAAAACAATTAATCTTTTGCAAAAATGTGCAGTGATAACTCTGTAGTTCTCTCTGGAAAAAATTGTATTCCATTTCCCTTTAACACCATCTATCTTTAAACAGGCTGCAATAATGTTCCAATATAATTCTTCTAATTACCCCAGCTTTTCCCCCCTGCTCTTCTCTGTTTCTCTGTTCCAGCTATCTCCCCCTTGTGCCATAACCTATTTGCCCTGTACAATGAGACCAGTGACACTTGGTACCCCCCCAACTATGAGTTCAACATCACAGATGAAATCAGTATCAAGTTGCACTATCGCATGAGGTAAGAATGATGTCACAGTAGCAACTGACTACCCTGGAGTTGAATACTATAATTTTTCTATCATTTCTCAATTATGTCCTGTATCAAAGTGTGCAGATAATGGTGATACCAGAGGGGTATAGTACAAATGAAGTTCAACATAACCAGGCTTTCTTTGCTTTAGCTGGCGTGAAATAAACCTATAAACCTAGTTAGAGATATCGGGTCAGTGGTTATAAACTTTCTCTGTTAAGCCAGGTTTCTACCCCAGGCTCTGTGCACACTCACAGAAAAAGGAGCATTTCATGGTGTATTCAAGTTAATTATTTATTGCTGAGTTCAATCTCAGGGCGACTGTTTATTTTTAAGGTAAAGTATCGAATTTTAAACTGGATACATTTAAACATTAAATATTACTGCCTCATAACCAATTTTTTTTTTTATTTGGTAACTTCTGGATTGCAGACCTATTTTTGCAGAAGCAATTTGTTAGTTTTGTGACCTCCTGTGTTGGGGTGGTTTGAACTTAAGTGTCAACGAGACAGTAATTAGATCTTATTAAGGACAAAGAGAAAGGAAAACAAAAGAGCAAGATTAGTAGGAGAGCTGTTTTAAATGCTGCTCATAAAATAATATCATCTTAGAATGGCCATACAAGGAACTAAAAATAGAAACAGAAGCTTAGCTTTCCCTTTTCACATCATACTAAGAGTAGAATCTAGGACCAGATTTGACCCAATACTTAGAACTGTAATTTGTCACTTTTACCAGATTTTTTTTAATGACAAACCAGCAATGCCATATTTGTACTTGACTGTACTAGGTTGAGTGTACAGGTTAGGTAGAAATTCATGCAAAGAGGGACAAAACACTGTGGTGTCAATTACACTTCCTCTTTCTCTGTGCTCTGCTTTGACAATATCTAGTGGAGGGAAAATCTAGTGTACACAGAGACTAAGTGTGGTGCATATTGTGTGTATGAGCTTCTCGTATCAAAGTGCAGCCAGCCAAACAAGTGGGGTATTGTGGTCAAGTCATAATATACACATGATCTTTAGCATAAACAAATCAACACACAGAGATGAAAATACCACCAGGATCAATTTAGATAAAGTTAAGAAATGACAAACAGAGAGTAGATATAGATGTTTAAAAAAAAGTTGCAATATTAGAGAATATTGGATGACAATCAACAATATAGATATATCAGTTATAGGCCAATCTTTCAGGTTTTAGTAATTTTGTGACCTCTTGTTTATTTATTGTTGTTTTCCTTTTTACTCTTTTTTAAAAATGCTTTTTTTCTTTATTTTTCAGTGTTATTGTCACTTAGATTAGCGCCGTATTTCGCTGTTGCTGGTCTTTGGAGGATGTAGACAGATACATGTTGTACTTGTATTTCCTCTGAAGAACACAGGCTAGCTTTAAAATTGCTTCATTTCAGAGAAAACAGGAAAGTTTAAGGGGGGGGGGGATTAAAAAAGCTTAGATGGTGATGTCACTGCCCAGCACTGAAACTGAAAAGTCAAATGGAGATGACAGATTGAGTAACAATCAATAGGGACAGTTTGTGATGCAGATCCATATAAAAGGAAAAACAAACCAAAGCCATAATTTCCTTCATGTGTATTCATGGTATGGTGTTAACCAGTCTTCTGCGTCTCTGCTGTCAGGTTTTATTTCAGAAACTGGCACAGCACCACTGAAGGAGAGCCGCATGTCTGGAGACACTGCATCAGTAAACTCAAAGGAAACAGCCCACAGAAAACACCAGAAGGAACGCCCTTACTGGATGCTGATTCTTTGACCTACCTGTTTACTCAGGTGTGTGCTTGCAGGGCTTAGTATTAGAGCCTGAATAATCATCATTTATTAATAATGGGCTTTATATTCACAGGCTTTCCTCATTCATTATTGCCAATATCAAGAAAGCTGAATATCTTGCAGATGCCACAAAAATGCAGTTTTAATCAGTAGTTCAATGTTTTTTTCTTTTGAGTTCTGTTGAGGTGTTATGCTCAGATGCGTTTGCTATTTGTCTATTTACTAAAGATAAAAATATGTTTTCTGCACAGAGCCAATATGACTTTCAGACTGGCATAGTTCCACTCAGGATGCCCCAGTCAGAGACTGAGCAGCATGAGATAGAAAATGAGTGTTTGGGCATGGCTGTGCTTGCCATAACTCACTACGCCATGAATGAGCGTATACCCCTGTCTACAGCGTCCAATGAAATCAGGTAACACACAAATTCTCAACAGCTTTGATTATGGTCAGAAAATGCCATCTACTACTGACACATTTGTTATTAGAAAAATATAAAAGTATATTGTGTTTGTTTTGATTCAAATTGGTTTTGGGATAGATACTGTCCATAGGAACACTGTAAAAGCAATTGATATTTCAGACCAAATTTCATTATTCCCTCCCCAAAACCCCACACCCTTTTACCGATGTCTTTCAATTTAAAATCATCCCCACATTTAAAAACATAGAGAGCACAGTATTGCATTGTATCGAAAGAGGTGTTTATACATCCTGTCTTGCCCCCTCCCCAGCTACAAACGTTTCATCCCAGAATCATTGAACCGCAACATTAAACAGCGCAACATTCTGACGCGCATCCGCATCAACAACGTGTTCAAGAAATTCCTCACCGAATTCAACAATCAGACAGTGAGGGACAGCAACATCACAACATACGACCTGAAGATAAAGTACCTGGCCACACTGGAAGGCCTGGTCAGCAGCATGGGCAGTGAGCTTTTTGAGCCTTCTTCACTTAGTGTAATGCAGGAGGGAGACCTCCTCAGTGGCGGTTACTTTGGTAAGTAATTAGACTGATGGTACCCATGATTTAAAGTTCTCAGGCAGTGTGTCAGATTTGTGACTGATATTGTTGCTGCTGGGCGGCAGAGCAGCCTACCATTATGGTAGCACTATCTGCTCTCCTATCAACCTTAATGTGCAATGAGAGGCCCAACATGCATAAAAAAATAGCCCACGGATAAAAGAAGGGCAAAAACGAGGCACTAGGAGTTTATTTCTCACTTCCAGTATGAAGAAATATTAGCATGCTGACTGACAGTTACAATTAGTAAGCATAAGTGGTTGGATATCAGCTGAACAGCTATAATGTTGAGTCATGGCATTTACCAGCTCCATTTTTTTAAATTTAGACATAGAGTTCTACAAACTAATCCAGTTTTTACAGTTTTTCACCAACAAAAAGCCGTTAGGAGAGGCAACGATATAAACGAGCGCCTCTGCATCATATTACACTCTGATTTACACGCTGAAGTCCCAGAGAAAACTTGTGTGCACAGGCCCAGACACATTTGTGTTACAGGTACTGGTTATATGTGGAGCTGCAACATAAAACATTGTCTGGAAGTTTTAATTAGAATAATGTTATTATCAATTGAATGCACCAGTAAGTAAATCAGTTAAAAATTGTCTCGCTTATTGCCAATCACTTTGACCATCTTCAATCGTTGACATCAGCGCAATCCTAGTTTAAAGCATTTCTCAGAAGATTATTGGCAACACTTACTGAGTTAACCCCTGTTGAAGTTGATGTTGTACCAACATAGAAAAGCCAAGAAAGGGAGATCGGTAAACGAATGTTACACATAATGAGGAAAACCATAATTGCTACTCTACCACAAAAATGAGATAACATCTTGCCATTGCTGTCTTCTCACAGTATTTTAATTAGCTGCATTGCGCTATAGTTGGAAGTGGGGGTTTTGTTATGTTTACATACAGGGTGCCTGTGGTGTCCCGCTAACAGTTCTACAAAAAAAAAAAAGGTTGCACTTTGTTGACATCCAGTTATACCTAAGACACTGTGAGAAGTTTTGCAGTGGCTAAAAACCAAAAGTGAAAGAAAGATGATGTTTACATGTCACATTAACCCACTTGTTACAGACTAGACAACACCCTGTACTTTCCTAAGTAATGCGTGAATAGTTCAAATACTAAAAGATTCTGTGATTTGAATAATATGAAGCTCTGAATTTTGTTTAAATGTAAACATAAAATTGCCGTAGCTAATAAGACATTATTTTGTTAACATTTGTAGCATCCCATTTATGGGTCTGGGGGCCCAACATGAGATAAGCATCTACTTCCCCAAGACACCAATAAGCCACAAAAACAAGTTCTTTAAAAAAAAAAAAAATGCCCTGTTGCATTTATTATTCAGGAAATACAGGAGTGTTAAATTCTCAGAGTAAATCGAGGTCAAAACAACAAACAAAACAGAACTAAGCTTCAGCATGACTCCGATAACCTACCCAAAAGTAACAAGATCAAAAAAATAGTCTTACCTCCCTACTTATACAAAAACAGGAGAAAATAATCCCCAGAAAACTAAATGGCAGCTCACTGCTACACAGCATTCACTAATGTGGCTGGTCTCTCAGGGAAGCAAATAAGCCTCTGGAAGTGCCAGCCATCTTGACTCCTTATACAGGGCGTGGTCCTCAAGTGGGAGCCAATCATCTGTATGCTGCATGTTGTCACATCAATCGCAGCCAGGCACATGCGCAGTTAAATATTTCTAAATACAGTACACGGACATCTTTACAAAAAACAAAACACAGGTTTCTTGAGACAAACAAAAATAGGACAGCAGTTGTAAGAACAATCTTATGTTTCTATGCAACTTCTACAAGATACATTTGCTCACTGTTTCCAGGATATTATAATCAGAGTGTAGGACATACTCCAAGTCAGAACATGGAGGCAAGCCATGACATGCAGGTCTTGGTTACTGGCACCACTGGTATTTCCTGGAGGAAAAAACCCACTACGGTGAGTAAAAAACCTCAAGGGTTTTTAGTTTCACAGTGGTAAACTAATAGTGGTAGTAAACAAGTGGCCGATAGATCTCTAACCTGCCATTTAAGGACACTGGCCTTATTTTTTTATGATAACAAATGAGGAAACATTGGTAACTTACTGTTGGGTGTTAACAAGTTTAAACCATTTTCAGGTTGTATAAAGTTAAGAAACATTTTCAAAATTGATAACTGTAATAAGCTTCTTAAGAACTATTTTTTAAAATGCATTACTGGATGTAAAGTATTTTAACATAATTCAATTACCTGATGCGTTCTACAACTCTGATGCAATGGAAAGAGCATGCAGCATTTTCAGAGTGACCAACAGTAAGAATTAAAAAAGATATCCATAGGCAATTATCTCATGTGATTTGTTTGTGAACACTGTTATGTTTAATGCCTATACAGACATCTGTGACTTCCAAAGAAAAAGGAAAGACAAAGAAAGTCAAAGAAAATCAAAGAGCTGGAAAACATCAAAATGACAAAAACAAAGATGCAAATGAAGGCTGGGTGATTTTCTGTGACTTCCATGAGATCACGCACACTGTCATCAAAGAGGCAATGGTCACCATTTATAAACAGGACAACAAGAAGATGGTGAGACCTTTTTTTTAAAAAAAAATCTCTTTTTATCTCTTTGACATATTTAATGGCCTTATCTGTAATTAATCAACGGTAAAATGATAAACAGTACTTTACAACACAGTGCAGGATATTTGACAGTTCTTTAAAATTTTCTGTACGTATCGAGAAATATAAATTTTACTGAAATGCCCACTTATAATTTTAAAATTAATAATTCATTGTAAAAAATTAGAAATTATAATAAAGGGTTTGAAAAGGGTTCATTGTTCAGAAGTAACTGTTTTTGTTGCAGTCCTAATTTGATTACTTAACCCTGAAGGCTGCTTCTACATGGTTTCCACCTTTCGCAGCCATGACTAATGATGTTATCATACTTCATTTGGAAATATGATTTGAATTTGTGATTCATCACTGCTCATGCTATAGGGCTCCAGAGTGCTGCTGCTTTGATCACGTCTTCCATTCCTCCATTTCTTCATCACTCACTCAATGTTTCTGCGCTTTTCAGGAGATGCAAATGGATTCAAGGGCTGAGGCTCTGTCCTTTGCAGCTCTTGTGGACGGGTACTTCAGGCTGACTGTGGATGCGCACCACTACTTGTGCAAGGAGGTGGCTCCAGCTTCAGTGGTACACAACATCAACAATGGTTGCCATGGGCCCATCAGGTTTGTACTGGCAGTTGTATTTGAGGCATATGTGTATGTGTCATATGCTTTATTAAACAAAATCATTATTTGTTACTGTCCTCTATCTATATTTCCCTCTGTGTAGTCTCTGCATGGTGGCAAAGACTTCAGAATTCATTAGTCATAAAATATGGTCCTGATCTTCATGTATTTGACAGTTGTAGGCAAACAGTTGTAGACTAAACTAATACCTCATAAAAAGCTTTATATTACAGGTTATTACTGGTGGTTAACTGGCAGTGCAGGCTGAAAAATGTAAATGCAGAAGCTCCACTAAGAACCTCCTTATGAGTCCTGTTTATACCTAGAAAAATGTTTCCGTTCATCAATATTTCTGGGATTTCTTGATTGAACAGCCCCCTCAGGTCATCTCAGTTGAATGAAACATTTTCTTGTTTTTTTGGTTTTTTTGCAGTACGGAGTATGCCATCCAAAAGCTGCGTCAGGAGGGCAATGAGGAGGGTGCCTACATCCTGCGCTGGAGCTGTACTGAATACCAGTACATCATCATCACTGTGGTTTGCAGTGAGGTTAGTGCACACCTAGTTATTAATAGACAAATTAACAAAACACTGCCTGCCTAAATTTATAAAGAAAAACGTTTTTTTTAATTGAGAACAAAACATTTGGGGGCGTGGGGGACCATTGTAAACCTCAGATGTAATCAAGGTCCATCTTTTTTGGGCTGTCTTAAATTTTTATAAGCCCGTCTGCCATACAAAAGCTAAGGAAAAATAATACTTGTAAGATGACGAATTAGCAGTTATAAAACTCTGGCTTGCTCTTCTATACTTTGCCTTTCGTCCTGTCTCTCTCTGCCCTCTGCTCTCTTCTCTTTTCCCTCAACCCCCAACCGGTCACAGCAGATGGCTGCCCCTCCCTGAGCCTGGTTCAGGTTTCTACCTGTTAAAAGGAATTTTTTTTTTTTATTTCCTGATGTCACCAGGTTTTTGCTCATAGTGGGTTGTGTAATTATTGGGGTTTTGTTTCTCATATTTGAGGGTCTTTATCTTACAATATAAAATGCCTTGAGGTGACTTGTGAATTTGCGCCATATAAATGTTTCATATTAGAAAATGAGCCCTTTAGACTTTCTGCAGTGTCACATTGCTATAGTGAATATGAACAATATAATTGGGCCAAGAGGTGGCATAATATCATAAACTGGTCAGGTTATCCAGAGGGCATCTCTCTCTCTCTCTCACACTCTCTCACACACACACACACACACACGCGCACAAAGCTGACCTGCAGGTCTTGAGTAAAAAGTGATTGTTTAAAGAAGAGTTTTAATATAAGTCTGAAAAAAGAATTACAGTTAAAGAAAGTAACTGAATTCTGTTGTATTTGTGCAGCTTTAAGCTTAAAAAAGTTTAAAAATGTATTTAAGAAAAAACTCTCTAAGATAATTATTGCCTCTAAAAAACAATGCAAGAACTATTTTTTAAACAAAAACGTGCTGATTCTTCATCCAGATTGACTTGAGGGAGTCTCGTCCTATTCGCCAGTATAAGAACTTCCAGATTGAGGTTACTCCCAGTTCATTCACCCTGCATGGTACGGATACAACACAACCCACTCTCAAGGAGCTGCTTGAGCACCTGGAGGGCCAGAATCTTCGTAGCGACAACCTTCAGTTCCAGTTGATCCGCTGCTGCCCCCCACAGCCACGAGGTAAGCTTAATGCAAAGATACCTTTACCTCTAATCAAAAGGCATAACAGTAAAAGAGAAGCACACAATACTACAATTTTATATTATCTCAAAATATCTAATAACAAAAATCTACCATGAAGCTAAATTTGAATTCTTCATATTATTGCGATATGTTTACTATTTTTAATATGCAGTCTCACTGTATATGATAATTATAACAAATGCTGCATTCATCTAAACTTAACTTATGTTTTAGAGTTTTGTCCTGTGTCATTTTAACAAATGTGAGTAGACATTGCATAGCCTGATGGGCAGTGAAAATGTTTTGAGAACAGTGAGTACTATAGAAAAGTGACTAAAGTAATGTCACTGATTCACAGCAGTTTGCTTCATACATATTGAAAATGTACATATAAAAGCTAGCACAGCAGTTTGCCAACGTGCTGAATCTGTGGCACATGCACCACTGAGTCTAAGCAATATGTTGGGGTTTTCCCCAATACTGGATCAGACATGCAACAGATTTCCAACCTAGAGAGCTCAGGGAAGCAAATAATTCTTTCTGTGTGCAATTTAAGGCCAGATTTCCTTTTTATCAGGGCATACTGGCATTATGCAATACACAAAATCATGAGCACAGACACAGCAAGTGATTTTCAGTAATCATCAGCACACTTTACCAAGAGCAATGCAAAATTAGGGGTCAAACACAAGTAGATCTGTTGAGAAGTCAAAATGTTAAAATTTATGGAGACTGTGTGTGGTCTTGGAGGTTGTCTTGAAGCTGATCTCTAGATAAAGCTGACAGCTCAGGATGTGGAAAAGAACAAAGCAGTCTAGATCTTGACCAAGCTGCGGGTTAACAAAGTTATTCCTACTGTGCTTTTTCCCCTGGGGTGAGTCAAAGATTAATGAATGTGACACATTTATGGGCAACAAATCTTACGACATCTGAATGAAATACAGATTCGGACATTATTCCAACTCCCCTCTGACTCACATTAATGACTTGACCTGTGATGTTGCAGAGCTCTGTGAGTGCAGTCTTGTTCTTTATGGACTGCTCTTCAGATAGAATTACATTTGGAGAAAGCAAGCCACAAAAATATATTTTTTTAAAACCAAAAAACAATATTGCACCTTACACAGACAGAAATGTGGAATTGCTTTTCAAGTGTATGTGTGTCACTGACTGAGAGTGAGGGAAGCTGGTCTAGCCTGAAAAAGGTGTGTGTGTGTGTACGTGTGTGCGTGTCTGTTTGTCTCTGTAAAATGGTGTCAGAGAGGAAGAGAGTTGTAAATGTGGGTTTCCGGAGCCAATCTAGTGCTCTTCTGTTTACTTCACTCAGGGTACAGTATAGCCATTTATGCAGGGATGTTTGGGGCTGCTTATGTATGTTCAGGGTGTTGTGCGTCTGATTATCATCTAAATGCTGGCTGTCTCGGTTAGGGTTTGGTCTGGAGAAGCTTTAGAGGAAGACAAAAGACTGGAGTGCTGTGTTGTTGTTGCTGCTAAAATATTTATAAAGTGTTGCACAACATTCTTGCTACCACAATAACACCCATATATGCCCACTTCTAGAGAATAGTATGCAGCTGACTTAATTTATTGTTATTTTGGCTCTATGCTGCATTGTGCTTATGTATTCTGACAATAAAGTAAATTGTGAAAAATGCTGGAGGGTCAGAAATGTCTAAATTAAGGCAAGTTTATTTAGAGTTTTTATTTTTATATATA